>JANHZT010002925.1:3632-15513 GCA_032468215.1 Stegonotus admiraltiensis | reverse complement strand
ATCTAATTTACACCAATTTAAAATTTACACCAATTAAAATTTACGCTAGCCCTGCACGGTGAAATAAAAAGGTCTTACCACAAGAGCAACTGATTCCATTCAAGAATCACCCTTTTTATCAAGAAAGTAAACCACCATCCAAGGAGATCGGTGTGAAACCAAGAAATCTCAAACTTTTCCTTCCTCATCCAATTTTCAGGTTGAGCATGATGAAATCAAACCGCAGAACATCATCTATACAATCATCAACTCTCCCAACTCAGGGTTCCTGGTGGCTTTGTCTCAAAACCATGCTTCGGATGAACCTCCAAGCCTGGATCCCATCCAGACCTTCACCCAGGAAGATGTAGACGAAGGCAAAGTCCTCTTTCTCCATTCCAGCCCCGAGATTCAGAGGGATCAGTTCATGGTTGATGTTACCGCTGATGGCGTAGAAGCTCTGAACGGAGTAGTAGTGGACCTGGAGATTCTTCCCATTTCAGTTCCTCTGGAGGTTCACAATTTCACAGTAACCGAAGGCCACAGCCAAGTGCTTTCCATGGACATTCTGAATATTCCCAGCACTTACTCCTCATCTTTCGATGTAGAATTTGTAGTTGTTGAGATACCAGAGCACGGCACCTTCCAGAATTTGGAAAGACCTGAAGAGGGTAGCTTAAATGTTTTCTCCTGGTATGAGGTAGGAAACAATACAATCTCCTCAAGTTTTGTTTTGTTTTTAAATTTGAAATAAATATATGTACGGGTTCATTCAGTCCAGGCCCCTTGAAATATCTCTGCTGGCTTAGAAATAATGCAGGATTTACTATCACATTTGAAAAGCTCAAGTTGAATGGATGAAAACTAATTCTTTAGGTCTTTACAACCATCGTGATTTATGACTATAATGGGCAGGCTCCATTACGGTCATAAATCAAGGAGTACCCCTAGTTCTCCAATCTGCAGGTCTGCAATTCTATATTTGTATGCAAAAGAAAACGACCTCCACCGGGAAAATAAACGGGCATTTTTCTTTTAATTTAAAAAAGCGGCTGTTGCTTTTTGTCCAATGGAGGAAACATGAAATGCATACCTGATAGTCATCCATTATATGGAATCCATTATATGGACATGCATCTTTGCTGGATGCAGTCTTGGTATCAGGGTGAAATCCAGCAGGTTCTGGAGAACCGGTAGCGGAAATTTTGAGCAGTTCAGAGAACTGGCAAATACCACCTCTGTCTGGCCCCAGAGTGGGGTGGGAATGGAGATTTTGCAGTATCCTTCCACCAAGCCACACCCACAGAACCAGTAGTAAAAACAATTGGGATTTCACCACTGTTTGGTATATAAAAAGTTGCCTTAAGTTGGCTCACTTTGTAATATCCTCTCTCTAGACTATTTGGGATCATGTGTAATCTCTTTAGGATTATACTGGCTAGGTCAACTGATCCCATTTTCCTCTTGACTCAACACAATCTATTAAGCAGGTTATGCAAACTGAACTACCAAATTAAACATTTGTCTGTTGGTACAAAGAGTACACACCCAATATTGTCCATCTAATAGGCCACATCCCTGGGTTTCTAGATTTCCCAGTCCTCCATGGCACTGACTGAACTTTCTACATCTGTGTATCCTGTGACATTTAAGCATCAAGGAATATTTGTTTGCCCAAACATTTTGGTTGACCCAGCTTTCAGAATTAAACCACCCCAGTTGAATTGAAATTTAATTTCTCCATAGTGCTTTCGAAATAAATGTGAAATGGGTAGAATCCTAGCCCTAACCCTTATCATAATGTCCTCTTTGCGTTTAGGTAGAGAATCAGCTCATCAAGTATGTACATGATGGAAGTGAGTCCTTTACTGACAGATTCACAGTCATTGCCAATGTTTCTGAAGTTAATCAACAGAGTCAACCCAAGACCATCTCCATTAGCATCTCTCCAGTCAACGATGAGGCACCGGTGCTAATGGTCAACACAGAACTGCAGGTATTTACTTCAAGAGTCTTGGATGGAATTTTGAGGTTACCCCAATGGGTTGTCCCCAGAAAACTTATTATAATTATAGCTATTAAGTAGAAGCTTCAGATGGTCATGGAGAAACCTACAACTCTTGGCCTAACCAACGGGAGTAGCCTAAAATATATATTTATTGTGACTGTTTTTCACTTGTTGAGTTACCTCAAGCTCTTTGTGAATCAACAGGTATTATTTTGCCAAGACTGAATTTATTTCAGCCTGGCAAGGTCCTCATTACAGGTAGTCCTCAATGTACAACCACAGTTGGGACCAGAACATCCACCGCTAACCAAAGCAGTTGTTAAGTGAATCAACATCCCCTGGAAGGGAGTGCCCCAAAACCATTTCATTCTTTTTGCCATCTTTTGCCTGGCAGTGTAAGATGTTGGTCGCAAGATGGCAGTAGAAATCTATGCAACAATTTCCAACTTGCAAGAGAAGTTACGGCCAAGCTGGATTATTATTATTTTTTTAATATACAAGAGGAAAAAGTAAAACATTCACTCAAAGGCAGGCAGTTTTGGATCACTGGAGCTTTGCTTCTTGATCAGGGGTTCTGGGAATTATTATTTATTAAGAAGTCTGATCCCTAAAAGTTGGAAAACCTTGTTCTAGATTATCTCTGACAGAGGACCATCCAAGATTTCTCATGAAGCATGTTTTGCAGCCAGTTCAATCCTACCGTTAGGCATTTCTCCCCTTCCAGTTTTAATCCTCTAGTTCTCGTCCTTCCTTCTGGGATTAATAAAAGAACTGACTGCCTAGTGTTCTGATGTTTTAGCAAGGAGCTTTGTGTTAATCCAAACAAAGAATAACGATGGCAAGGAAAGACTGGCCAGCAGAGTCCCTAGATATTTATGACGGCCAAGTCCCTTCAGTCAGTTCGGCTCTAAACGGATTCCAAAATTAATCCCCCAAAGAATTTTAAAAATACCAAATCTGGGCTGCAAAATTCCAGAGAACCATTGCCAGGAAAAATGGAGTTCTACTTATTCTCCAGGCAGATGAGGAGAAGTGGTGTCAAAGGCCATCTCCTGAAGAACACGTCCATTGGGTCAGCACAAAAGATGGAGCTTATGCCAGAGGAAGGAGGACAATTTCCACATAGAGGGGGGGTTTGTTATTGTTGTTTAGTTTTATTTTGAGAGACAGGCTTGTTGTGGAGAACGAAATTGAGGGGGAAGATGTTATTAAGAAAGACTAAATCCAAAATGACCGAAGGCGATTTCCTCATTCGGTATGATCTCATTGTTGAACAGATGCTCAACAGGATCATTCGGGGGCCAGAATTTTTCTGGGATTCTTTTTTTTTTTAAAGAATTGTTTTGCTTTCAAGGACTTGTAGCAACTCAGGATTTATTCCTGCTGCAATTCTTGCTTAATGCCAGCAACCAAAACAAATTGAAACAAACAAACGCTAAATGAGTTTTCAGGGTCAGAGGTGGAGATCTCAACTGAACCATTTTTAATCTCATCCGTATCGTATTCAGACTCAAAGTTGGGTTGGTGACTGACTCCAGTGTTTTCTCCATCTTTCCTGCCAGATCGAAGAAGGGGGCACTGCTGAGATTACCCCAGAGATTCTCCGAAGTGAAGATGAAGACACCCCTCTAGAAGAAGTTATCTATTCCATCAGGACCCCAGTCAATGGGAAGGTGGTGTTGAAATCATCACCTGACAGTCCAATCCAGCGGTTCACCCAGGCCCAGTTAAACAGCCGTCTTGTTCAGTTCATCCATGAAGGTCCGTACCAGAACGGAGGAGAGCAGGAGGTTTGGGTGTAGAGATGACAAAGTAGACAAAACTCTGCCAAGTCAGATGGTTGGATTAAGTAGTTCAGCTCTGTCAGGTCTTCAACGTTTCAGATATGGGTCTCCCCAGTCTTCCCTCAAAATGCCAAGATTGTACTTGAGCCCTTTCTCCAGACCAAGACATGAGATGAAAAAAACATTTCTCAACTCCCTATGATTTGAATTCATGAAAGGTATCTAAAAGCAGAGTCCCTACAACATCAAATCACTTCAGTTGAGTTCCTAGTAACATCAAAGAGCAATCAGAACATTGTTGGATTCTCATTGCCTTCTCCTAGAAGGTCTTCAAATTTCCAATCTATGGTTAATCTCCCATCTCAGTCCTACCCATGGTCAACCCTGCTTAGTTTCCAAGCCTACATAAGATTAGCCAGGACTTTCCACCTGCTGAGACATACATTTAAATCCTTAATTTGCAGCCCAGCCCAAGGCCACGTGAATGAATCTGTCCATGTGGTCAAGACAAGATATGAAATCCTAACTTTTGCAAGGCAGAGCAATCAATTAAACAACAATGATACAAGTGCAGATTAAACAACAGAATGTTTTAGTGAACAGATAGCCATAAAAAAGTGGTTGGTGAACATCGAATGAAAAAAAAAGAAAATAAGCAACACATTGGAGTATCCCAACAGAAGGGCATAAGCAGAATTAGCCTTACCAGAAGTTTTTAAAAAATGCACATCGACATTTTTCTACAGGTCCTACCTGCAGTATCCAATATCCAAGAGTAGCAGAGGTCAAGAAGTGAGGGTATGAATGACCACACCACGTGTCCTTGTGTTCTAACCTTCTTCTTGGTTGTTCATCTCCAGGACCTCTGGAGGGAGGGTTTTCCTTTGATCTATCTGACGGTGAGAACATGTCCCCGGGACACTATTTTGCTGTGAAGGCCCAAAAAACCCTTGTCATCACTCTGGAAAATAAGCAAGATCTGATGGTGTGCCCAGGTAAGATATTTCCGATTAACAGAGTTGGAAGGGACCCTGTAGGTCATCAAGTTTAGAAAATAGCTTGACCTCCCCCCCTCCTCTCTGTGGCAGCCCTTCAAGTATTGGAAGACTGCTATCATGTCTCCCCTGGTCCTTCTTTTCTCTAGACTAGCCACGCCCAGTTCCTGCAACCGTTCTTCATATGCTTTAGCCTCCAGTCCCCTCATCATCTTTGTTGCTCTTCTCTGCACTTTTTCTAGCGTCTCAATGTCTTTTTTTATAGTGTGGTAACCAAAACTGGATGCAGGATTCTAGGTGTGGCCTTACTAAGGCTTTATAGAGTGGTATTAGGACCTCCCTTGATCTTGATTGTATCCCTCTATTAATGCAATTTAGGATTGCATTGGCTTTTGACTCCTGGCTCATATTTAGTTAGTTGTCCACTAAGACTCCAAGATCCCTCTCACAGTCACTGCTATTAAGCCTGGTTTCACCCAATCTATATGTGTACTTTTGGTTTTTCTTACCTAAGTGTATCTACTGACGTCTTCTGTTCCAGAGACAACATTATACGTCGTGAAAGGCTAGGCTAGTCCAAGTTCTGACTGATGATGTCATCAGCTTTGCTATGAAATCCTTCCTGGAGCACCTGTCTCCTCATGTCCCCTCCATTTATGTCCCTAGATCTACCCTTAAACTACATTTCCTCTCCTCTGCATTAAAGCCACTTGTACTTTCACCAGGGGTGGGTTTCCAATATTGTTACCACTGGTTCACCGCATGCACGCATCAGTGGTGGGTTTCAAAATTTTTTGCTACTGGTTCTGTGGGTGCGGCTTGGTGGGCATGGCGTGACTTGGTGGGTGTGGCAGGGGAAGGATGCTGTAAAATCTCCATTCCCTCGCCAAACCAGGGGAAGGTTACTGCAAAATCCCCATTTCCTCCCAATCAGCTGGGACTCGGGAGGCAGAGAATAGGCGGGGCCAGTCAGAATTTTTACTACCGGTTCTCTGAACTACTCAAAATTTCCACTACCGGTTCTCCAGAACTGGTCAGAACCTGCTGAAACCCACCTCTGGCGCACATGTTGCTTTGCTCACATGCACGCCTTCCACGCATTCACCCGGCCCTTGAAAATGTAGCTAAATAGGATGGCATTACACCAGGGGGGATGGGCAGCTCCACTCGCAGTCGCCGCTCCCAGTTCACCTGAACTGATCTGAACCGGCTAAATACTACCTCTGGCTTTCACGTGTTGTCAATGCATGTAAGCACTGCGAGATGAACATGATATGTATATGGAATGCATCAAGCATTTAGAACTTGGAGAAACCATTTCCAACGGGTTTCATAAACGAGCAGCCTTTTCATTGCGTGGCATCATCCTAAGGGGCGGTTCTCCCTATCTTTTACTTTTCAAGGTTCTTCTGAGCCAATCAGAAGTCAGAACCTGAAAGCAGTGACCAATCAAGAAGAAGCTGAGAAGTCTTTATTTTACATCATACGACAACCTCCACAGTTCGGCAAGCTGTTGAATAGCCAGAAGAACAATGGAGAACAGCTGAGAAACTTCACCCAAGCTGAGGTTAAAATATTTGGGACTTTTTGTGTGTGTGTGATGTAGGCCACCAATAAAAGATCTTAATAATGATCATAATTGATCATCTCCTCTAGGGGGAGGGCTAAAAGTGATCATCTTTTGGGTGGGAGACACCATTTTCATCTCTTCCTGGTTTGAGTGATGACCAGATGTGGTATGAAGCTGTTTCCTTTTAACCATGTGCAAACTGGGTCCTACAATATTCTTCCTGATACATTTTTTGAACAAGGACCAAAAAATAGGAGAAGAAAAGGAACACAAAATCCATACACTTTTTTCAGGGGGACAAAATCAGTTTACTATAACCTGAGTGCACCAAAATTAAGTTGTGCAAGACAAGCATCATAACAGTGGTCTGGTGTCCTCTCTCCCCATGGAAAAACAACACCATCAGGACATGAAAGAGGTTAACCGGTGGCTGTGGGACACCACCAGCGTTTCCATGGGGAAAATAGAATGAGAAAGGATACAGGAGAAGAGAATTTGGATGGAGTGAAGTAGGCAACCTACATATCAACTTTCTCCAACAAGATGTTCTCATGAACTTCATCATCTCCCATCAGCCTCCAGCCAGAAAGACCCGCCTTTCATGCTGGCTTGGTTTTATAGGAGCTGATGTCCACCATATCTAGAGAAACCCAACTGGGGAAGGTTCCTTTTGTGTGGACATAAGTAGACACGCCTAGAACCCAAAGGGCTAGAGAATAAGAGGTTCCAATCAAACTAAGGTTCTCGTTTCTTTTCACCTTAATGAATGTTTTGTCCTTCCTTTCTTGTCTTTTGCAAACAGGTGAATGCTGGGATGATTGCATACCACCATGATATGCCGCCAGAACCTTTCTGGACCCGTGAGGATAATTTCCACTTCCAAATTTCTTCTCCGTCAGGGACCACAGACCTATTTGTTCTTGGCGTGACGATATCATTCGAGGCCAGCTGTGCTCAGGGCTCCTCTCAGCTGTGGAGAAATAAAGGTAGGAAGCAAAGATGTGGAGACATGCTCAGAAAGCAGATCTGTGGCTGCTAGGAAACTGGGAGATTTTTTTAAGGGAGTGGAGTTATTTTGCAATGGTTGGGCTGATCCATGAATCAGAGCACAGTTATCCAACCAACTGTGTACTTCTTAATTTTTTTTTCGGTGTTTTTGTAACAGAGATCTCCACTTCTGGGTGGGTACAAAAAATGAAGTGGGAAAGGCATGCATACAAAATTCAGAGTTTGTGGGTGTAATCGTGAGCACTGGAGAAAGATGTTCAAGACTCACATGCAAATATTCACGCCTTTAAAAATGTAGAAACTGAGAAGTGGAGGTCGTGAAACAGGCCTGGACCAGAAAGAAACAGATTGATCCATTTCTAGCAGTGCTTCTCCTGAGAAATAAGAGCAGGTGGCAGAAACAGAAGCACTGGAGAAAGGGGAAGGAATGTTCTGTTGTTATTTGAAAAAAAATATGGGTTACAGAAGTCCTCGACTTATGACCGTAATGGAGCCTGCCGAGTCACATTACTTCAGGAGGGGCCAGCCATTGGAACTTTGGAACAGGGTCAGTCATGTGCCCCCAGGGAGATCTGTCAAAACTTCAAAAAGTAGGATAGAATAGAATAGAGCTGGAAGGTCTTCTAGTCCAGCCCTCTGCTCAAGCAGGAGAACCTATACTATTTCAGATAAGTCGAAGACAACCTGTTGAATTTTCTCATGGCCAGGTATGAAGAAAGGCAGATTAAGTACAGCTCAAGAAAGTAGTTTCAGAAGGCGGACCTCTGGAACCTTCTGATGCTACTTTCTTGAACTGTACTTAACCTGCCTTTCTTCATTCTCTTCCCTTCTTCTATTTCTCCTTCCCTTGTCCATTCTCTCTTTCTTCCATAGCAGCTTCTACGTTGCCTCCTTGTTTTAAAGCAAGATGACCACCCCTTGTTTCTCCTTTTCTTCTCTCTTTCAGGACTCACTGTCCCAGAAGCTCAAAGTGCAGCCATCAACATCTCATTACTTGATGCTTCCAACCTTCTTACCAAGGAACTGGAACCAACGAGAAGCTCCTATGACGTGGTCTTTCTGGTGACCAAATTGCCCATGTATGGAACGCTTTCTCTTCCAGATGGTCAAGTTAATAAGAAACACCCCTATTTTCTGCAATCTGACCTTGCTGCAGGTGGATTGGAATATTCTCACAACGGTCCTGGATTCTGGGATGATTATTTCAGATTTGATGCTTGGCTCCGGAACAACACGGTGAAATCTATTCAGCCCCCACAAAACAGAAAGGAAGTCATTATTTCTGGGTTGTTCAATATCACAGTGAAAGATAGCAATGAGATGCCACCAAAACTAGTCAGCCAAGGAAAAGTCTTACAAGTTCTCCAAGGTTCCTCCATGGTGATCTCCCAAGAACATTTGAATGTCATAGATCCAGACAGTTTCCCTGAAGAAATCCAATTCAACATTACTTCTGAATCTTCAACTGGATTTGTTGCTAAGGCCCATAATGCATCCCTAGTTCTAACCCAGTTCACACAAGCAGACATCAATGCAGGACACCTGATATTTGTTGCCAATAGAACAAGTTCTACTGGAACTTTGAAGCTGGTTGTATCAGATGGACTCCACAAGCCAATTTCCGTTTCTCTGGAAATCATGGTTCTTCCAGCAACCACGTGGGCAACCAATCAGACCATCTTGGAGATACCCCAAGACTTGAACATGGCTTCACTGTCTCACAAACATCTTCTAGGGTCTTTAGACCAAGGAGAGCAAAATACCCTCTATGAACTCATCAGGGACCCGGAGTACGGGCAGGTGGAAGTCCATCAGAAGGCTGTGAGACGTTTTTCACAACAACAGGTGGACAATGGAGAAGTGATCTTTACTTTCACAGATTTGGCCTCCTCCTCCAAAGACGAATTTCAATTCCTTGCCACCTCAGGAGCCATCAATATCTCAGGGATTGTGAATGTAACAGTCAAGGCCTTAGTGAAAACCCAGCAGGAGATTCTTTGGCCAAGAGGAACCACTGTCCTGCTTAACACCAATGTCCTTGATGCACACGATCTGGCCAACAGGACAAACAGCACCCCTGAGTTCAGAATTCTCCAAGCACCTCAAGGGAGCGACTTGGTGAAAGTCTCCAGGGACAACGCGGATCGGCCTGTCTCCATTGACACTTTCACCCAAGATGACCTCAAGGAAGGGTTAATTGGGTTAGAAATCTGGGAGACAGAAGATTCGGGGCCAAATCTCCAAGAGGACCGCTTTCAATTTGAATTGATTGCAAAAGGTGTGCCCCCTGCCTTGGGCTGGATGGTATATACCACTGAGACCTTCAACTCCTCAACCCCCTATAGGGCTACCTTGATCAATATGCCTGGTCCCCAGGAAAGCAGCCATAGCTCTACCCCACAGAGCACAACCTCCCCCTTCCAGACTTTTACAACCATGCCTTATGAATCCAAAATGCCCCCCTCTAATTCCAACAAGTCCCACATCCTTCCAACAACCAGATCAGGCCAAGGACCAACATCTCAGACAGAAAAGGGTTCTCTCCTGGGCTTCATTGAAGCCAACATGTTCAGCATCATCCTCCCCATTTGTCTCATTCTTCTGCTTCTGGCTTTGATCCTACCTCTGCTTTTCTATCTCCACAAACGGAACAAGACTGGCAAGCACAATGTCCAGGGGACGCCACCCAAATACAAGAATGGAACAGTAGTGGACCAAGAAACCTTCCGTAAGACTGATCCTAGTCAAAGCATACCTCTGACCACCGTCAATACCTTGGAGGCCAAAGAACCAGGATCCAACTCAAAGGGACCCGGGCCAGGAAGACAACAGGATCCAGAATTGCTCCAGTACTGTAGGACATCTAACCCAGCTTTGAAAAACAGCCAATATTGGGTTTAAGTACTGGAACCAAAGACTAAACAGCCCATCAGTCTCTCCGCAGGCTGCCACTGTTCCTTGAAGTTTTCTTTCACCTCATCCTGCCATCCTTTCTCCTCTATCTGCAGATATGTAGAAGAGATCAAAACCTTTTTAAGAGTAAGAAGCTTTGGGGCCTTCAAAGATATTTATTCAGTGGGAATGATGCCTTTGGAGTAAGAGGTGGGCAGCTATGGTCCAGTGGTGAAATCCAAATTTTTTTACTACCGGTTCTGTGGGTGTGGCTGGGTGGGCGTGGCCTGGTGGGCATGGCAGGGGAAAGATACTGCAAAATCTCCATTCCCTCCACACTCTGGGGCCAGCCAGAGGTGGTATTTGCTGGTTCTCCGAACTACTCAAAATTTCCGCTACAGGTTCTCTAGAACCTGTCAGAACCTGCTGGATTTCACTCCTGATATGACCCCTTTACGACCTGTGGACTTCAACTCTGAGAATTCCTGAGCCAGCAATTGGCTCAGGAATGCTGGGAGCTGAAGTCCTGAATCAGCCATGATTGGCTCAGGAATTCTGGGAGTTGAAGTCCCAGGTTGTAAAGGATCCATAGTTGCCCATCCCTGCTTTGGAGGGTATCATCAACTACTGAAAGTCTTTAGAAGAACTAAAGCATTTTAAAAGATCTATTCTTCATAAGGGCATAAGAATAGATGCAACAGAGTCCTCAGGGGTCTGCAGATGAAATTTGAGAACCCAAAAGGAAACCAGCCATGATATCCAGAAGCTGGTGGGAGAGGTTTGGGGCAAGATTCGTTGACTAGCAAAGGCTAGTCAACATATGGAAAAGTGGAACCATTGCAAAGTAAAAGATGCAAAATAGAATAGGGAGCAAGCAGTGGTGGGATTCAGCCAGTTTGCACCACTTCGGGAGAACCGGTTGTTAACTTTCTGAGCAGTTTGGCACGCTGGTTGTTGGAAGAAATCATTAGGGCAGAGAACCGGTTGTTAAATTACTTGAATCCCACCACTGTGAACAAGTACCGCTAAAAGCACCATTTAAAATTCCAGCTTTTGGAAGATCATGGAAGCGAAATGGGTTTTATGCAGAATTTTCAGTCTTCTTTATCCACATCCTGAATCTTAGGAATTAACAGGGTGATTCCTAAAAGAGAGTTAAAACATGCAGATGGCTTAAAAGTTCCCAAAAGACTGTCAGGATTTTTTTTTTTCCCCTTTCTTTTTGAGAACGTATGTTTTCAGTGTTTAGGGGATTAAATGTCAGTTGATCCCACAAGAGAACAAGCACACTTGAGTGTCTTGTTCCAACAAGCCAAACATGGCACAGTTCTAGATTGCATTTGTGTCATCCTGAATCACTTGCTCCGGCTCCTGACAGGAATTTCCCACATGGAAAGTTTTTGAAAAGTTCTTTGTAGGAGTTAGTTAGAAGTACCAGAGTTGCTTCTCTCAGTATGAAGCCTAAAGAGCTTCCAACGCTGGTTTCAAAGAGAGAAATAGATTTCTCAAGTAGATCTAGAAAATCTAAGGAAAAGCCTTGGTTGAAATATGGAATTAGAAATAAGACTCTCCAAATAAGAAAAAAAAAAAGCAAGGGGAAGGAAGGAAGGAAGGAAGGAAGGAAGGAAGGAAGGAAGGAAGGAAG
>JANHZT010002923.1:112304-132240 GCA_032468215.1 Stegonotus admiraltiensis | reverse complement strand
TGAGAATTTGCTACTCTGTAACTGTTAAATGTCTCTTGTATGAAAAGTTCATATCTGAAGCCAAAATACAATTTAAAATCTACAGGTACTTTAAAAATTTGAAGAAACAAATGGAGCAAATCAGTGAAAAAGAAACAACCCTGTGCTCTTTGTTATACTGCAGATGACACTGTGTAAATGATATTTTAAACATCAGAAAAAGATACTTGCTCTAAGTCTAAACACTTCAATATTCTATGCTCTTTTTAAAGTAATATGCCCAAAACCAAAATAATACAGTTTGCTTTGCATATTGCTTTTTGCACCCTCCTCCCCAAATGTACAAATGGCATCAAAAGGTAGTTTCAACAGTTATACAAGCACAAACATACACACAGAAACACTCACAAAGGACTAGATCTTGCAGTCTCAGAATCACCTTACTTATCAAACCCAAGTCTGAATTCTGGGAGATACTGAAAATGCTGAAGAATATGGCACAAAGAATTGGAGATGAAATTCTTAGCAATTTAAGGGATCCCTTTCTCTCCCATGACACCAAAAGCAGCGTCTTTCCATTTGGACTAAAGCCACAACTTTCACTCTCAAATACAAATATTTTCCAAAAGTTCAAATTTCATTTTGTCACATATACGAATATTCGAAGTTTTCCTTTTAGTTTCTTAATGCAACTGCTGGTGAACCTACAGGATTCACAGTTTCTTATAAGAGAACATTCTTCTAAAGTGACACAATATATGAAAAAATAAACATTCTTAAGGAAGTATCACCTTCAGTTTTCATTCTAATTGTATGGCCTTTTGTTCTTAAATGTATTTTATGTATCTCATGAGGCCACTGGCTTGAATGAGTTTCCACGGATTCTATGATGTCCATTTACAACTGGTACAAAAGGAATGTAACATTTCTTATATTTATAACTTGCTGAACATATTCTTTAAAAAATTGAAAAGATTAACCTTGCAAATGCATTTATCTAAATATTTTGTTGAACAGTTTGAAAGTCCAGAGTTCAGACACAACAGAACAGTTAACATAAAGTACATTAGCACCAATTTGATTACATATGTACTATGAATCTTGGATAATTAATTTCACATAGCAAAAGTTCATTTGGGCATATTTTTTAGCACTGAGGAAAAACCAAGATCTTTTAATTCTGCAACCATGGACTGGATGATTATAAAGCATTGCATACGTGTTTACATGTTACAGAAAATGGAGCAAATTTATGGGGCAGAAAATGGAGCAAATTTATGGGGCAATGCATTGGCTATAGATCTTCTGATGAAAATACAATTGAACGAACAGAGTCCACTTAGATTAACACCTTCCATTTTGTTATTTCTGCTCTATTTTTTATTGGGTGGGAAACTTGTTTACAGAAAAAAGCCTGATCCTCCATGACAGACTTTGTTGGTTTTCCCTGTTGTTAAAGCTGCAATGTACAGGAGTAATATGTGGCATATGTATGTATGATACGAACAAATAAGTTAATGGGACAGAGACCATCAGACATAATCCTTCCCTCATGAGGATAGACTTAAACATTTTATCTCAACTATATTTTCAGGAAACCCTTGAATTAAATGTTATTTTTTAGTTAAAAATGCTGATTTCACAAACTGAAACTTGGGAGTCCAGAAAATCTTGTGTGAAAAATTCACATGTGTGTACACACAGAGAGAGGTATCACCACACAAAATCTGTTTTCTAAAGTTTAAGGCTAACTGTTGTCATTCCATTTCTTCAGATTCTGGGATTTATGACATATTTAAAATGTGAACAATTATTTATTTGAATTTTATTCCATCTTTATTATTTTGTAAGTAATTCATGGTACCGAACACACACCTAATACTCCTTCCTGTTTTCACCACGCAACAAACCTGTGAGGTAGGTTATCCTGAGAGAGAATGACTGGCCCAGAGTCAGGTAGCCGGCTGTCATGCCTATGGTGGGATTAGAACTCACAGTTTCCTGATTTCTAAACTACTACACCAAACTGGTTCTCTTTATTCACTGTGACATCATAACAAATCATTTCCAAGAAACACTCCTAAAAGTAAACTTAATTGTCCAGTGTTTTATTTTTATCAGAAGTTAAATACATTTAAACTATATTTAAAAGGGACTACTTTAGTTGAATAGCGAAAAATATAATTTATGAAATATCTTTGAGTTAACTGTTAAGTCCTCCTTTTTTGATACTGATAAAACTGTGTGGAGGAATAGTCTCTAAATAAAGACTCCTCCATACTATCAGCTTGCATTGCCTGAAGAAGTTACATATATATATTCATTCCATGTTAAACACAAACCGAATTAATCCCTTCAGAAAAGAACATAAAATCAAGCCACAAACTGTTAAGCCAATTAATAACATTTTGAAATCCAAGGTTGAATACATCTCCCAAATACTTGTTTAAAAATATCTACCTTCAACCTAAACTCTTTGCTATAAAATGCTGAACATAATGGTACTCTGCAATTTGAAAACTACTTACCATTCTGCAGATTGTATTCACTAGTAAAAGTAATTAAAAATTAACATGTTTTATAGGTCACTGAAAGCTATATGTTATAATATGAGATGGAAGCAAGTTCCTCATCTGTCATCAGTTTCCAAACCAAACATACAATAAACTGCTCTGCTGAATATTGGCAATATTAATAAAGCTGATAATCTCTTAACTTGCCTTCTCCTCTACTCTCAAATGTTTCATCAATAATTATTCATCAGTGCTCCATTTTATGAAGGTGATGCCTATTGCTGTTCGGGAATGAAAAATGTCAATAGGAAATGTGGTCATCCATAAAACATATGCAATTCATATTTTCATTTTAGAAATAAATGTAAACTATGGACAATAACATTACTTAAACTCTTAGCCTTAAGCCCCTTTTAAGACCTAAGACAAATTGGACCTCTGGAAAAAGTTGGGTAAAAACTCAAAATTGCCATACTGTAAGTTTTTTAATGTGACAAAATGGAAATTTGGGGAATGCATACAAAATTGGATTAATACAAAAGTAAACTCAATAAAACTTAGTATTTGTTGCCTTAGATTGGCTTTTAAACCTTTTTTTTTTTTTGGAAACCAGTACAAAAGGAAGCTTCTCATCTTGTAAGGACTTATGAATTTATAGCTTAGACTAATGAGTGGTAAGCTTGCTTCCTCTGATCCAGACTATAAATATTTTTATCCAGCATTACAGTGCAAATTTAATTTTCCCATTTTTGGTTACTTTTTTTCCACGCACAAAAAAAATATCATTTTTTATAATGATTTTTTTAAAATCATTGAAATAGATGAAGGATTAACCAAACATGTGAAACTGAATGCAAGTCTTCCCATTGGAGCAACCATATGGGAGTCACTGGCTTCAAAATGGAAGATGCGACTAAATGATCAAAGCCTCATTCCTTTCTAATATCCATAGCATGGCAATGCAATTACAGTAAAAAAAAAATGATTTAAGTTTTGATCACCATGTCCTGTCTGGCATTTGGAAGCCAGGGTCTATCACTGTGAATGAGTTTGCTTCCCATGGAATAAGCAAGATGTTCTGCAACCAAAGGCAATTTACAAGACACAACCATTTATAAACAATTTAGAAAGTTAGTTTAAAAAACAGAATCAAACATTGTTCTGGATAGTTGGATGTATCAGCTAATTCCAGTTGGAGAAGGGCGGTATATCAATTCAATTCAATTCAATTCAATTCAATTCAATTCAATTCAATTCAATCATTCTATTTCATAAGTTATATTTGTTAAACCATAATAAATAGTTTAGTCCCATTGTTTTATGTTGATTAGCTTCGTATCCCCCTCCCCAATTTCTTTTGCTGCCCTGCAAGAAAACCCCCCTGCTTTAATCAATATAAACATGATTGCCTTATGTAACTGACAGTGATGCAGCATTGAAAAAATGACGAAACAAGAAATAGTATATAAGAGCATACTCCTCAGTGAACACTGTCGAACGCAGCAGGATTTCCAACAAATTATAAAACAATGTCGTGGCAGAGGTTCAGGATGGCATAATTTGTGCAGCCATGTCATGGTCTTTAAAAGCACCCAAGTTATTTCACATATCTCCCATAAGTACATCCTGCAAATGTTGCTATTTTTTGGTTTCCTGCATGGGACAATAAATGTATGATTAAAATGTAACAGTAAGTCACCACAGTTTGGATTGTTTAAAGAAGGGAAAGCCAATGTTGGATTATTATTCTTAATTCCTTTTCAAAATCTCAGCTCAGTAAAATATAGGAAGAGTCTGAAAGATGGTGATCACTTCTTCAACAAATAAATGGAACAGAAAGTGACCAATACCACAACTATTATTTTTTTGAAAGACATCTTTATCTGGAAAGGAAGGAGAGTGGTTAAGGTTTCAAGGCTTTAAGTGAATTATTGATCCACATTGAGAAGGCCAGATGACAAACAGTAATGCCTTACTCAGGACTTTTTTCCCCCCTCTCCTCATCTTGGGATGGCGATTTTGACAGCTTTCCTCCCCCTTAATATAAAGTGCAGGAAAAAACGGATAACAGTTTAGTTCCAAAACCATTTCTCTAAATTACCAACAGACTTGTATTCTTGGTGTCTCTTTACATGGTCACAAGCAAGACATGCATGTGATTCCCAGAATCGAGAAAGGCGCACTGAAAAATCCTTCCTCCAGTTGAAGTAGCTAATATACAGTTTAGTGTTTTTATCAAGCATCAGAAGGTACTCTGAAAGGTCCTTTGGAGACAGAAAATCCTCCACATGTATGAAAGAATTAGCAGGGATGTAATTCTCATAGTTTTCTCTGGGAGGACCCAGAACGACTGGCACAGATCCAGCGAAAAGAGCATTGTAGAGTTTCTCTGTAATGTAGTCTTTATGGATAGAGTTTTCAAAGGAAAGGTAAAACTTGCAAGTGGAAATAGTGGGGATCAAATTTTTATCACTGATATAATCTCCAAATGCTTGTCCATACGTATGAATTTCAATATATTTACTTAATTCATTATAATACTTAACTCTAGCATGCTCAGGATTCCAGTTACTCACTACCCAACATACAAGTTTTTCTTTATTCGGCATTTCATACTCAAAGGAATTTGTGCTGACTATCATGAAGCCATAAGGCACCTGAATATCTGAATCCCGGCGATAGGTGAGGGTCAAATTGAACAAATGTTCGATACCACTCTTTTGTGGAGTATGGGTTGGAGATTCCAGGTTCATCCAGATCCATTTCTGAAATGCAGGTCTAGGCTGCTGAGGTAAATTAGTCAGATCCCAACTAATATCTCTATGATGAATGAGAACTGCATGAGACCGGTTATATAGTGTGCGGTCTGTTGTCAGATGGCATCCATGGATATTAAAAGTGGGACAGAATTTCAGATCAAATGTCTGTCCAAATGGCCAAACCCATATCAGAATTGTTGTTTCATTAATGTAATCACTTTTGGTTGAGAAGAAATTCTTCATCTTTAAAACTGAGCTGGCTGATTCAATAGGACTAGAGATCCATCCACTTGTGGGTTTGATATAGATCAGCAGACAGGCCATGAAACAGCCAAGCACAATGAAGAGAAATAGAAATGGCCGGAAAATTCCTTTGGATGATGATGTCATAATTTGATCTACAAAGAAAAGAAGGCAGAGTTTAAAGTCAGTATTTTTAGATTAAGGTGAACTTTATTAAAATTTGCATGCATAAAAGAGCTACTTTAAAAACATGTTGTAGAGACACAAAACTACTTATAATGGTTATTATGCACTATTGATAAATCTAAAAATTACAAATAATGGGAAAGAACCATAATATTTTTCACGAACCTGAATGGAAATCAAATAGATTGAAAATATGTGTTGGGGTGGAATAAAAACAATTCCATCACTATGCTGCATGTATTTGTATATTTTATTTGTATTTGAATTTCGGTGTTAAATTAATATTATTCAGTTATACAGATACAGTTGCATCTGTATTCAAGATAATCCTTTATTGTTTCTGGTTTCAGGAGAAGTCAAAAATTAAATATTTATATCATTTTAGGGGGATTTTCCTTTTCCTTTTTTTTAACGTTTATAAGTTTTGCCACTGTTATTAACATTATATTGAGCATTAATTGTCTAACTTCAATAATTCTTTATTCATTTTATATGAAATATATGTTCATATATATAAAAAGATATCTGTGCTTAATAAAATAACACATGAAAAAAGAAACCCTCTCCAAAATAGATATAATGTGGATTTATTACTACCAACATACATTTTAGCAATTAGCATTTTATACACTGCAAAGAGTGCAAAAACAATAGCTTTTGAAAAAAAAATTACAAAATTACATTATGCAAAATGTAACATGGCTCTATGCTAGATGCAAAAGGGCAAACTTTTAAAGAAACTGTCCATTGGCCTGGTAGATATAGGAGCTCAAGGAACATTAGGAATAAAATCTTCACTTAGCATGAATAATCCTAATTCCCATAAAAATTCCTCAGATCTTGAGAGAAGAGAGAAGCTTAATCATGCTAAATATATGCAATCACTTCTGATACATCTCATTAGGATATAGCTTTCTTTGTGTGTTTTTTTGTCTTCTTTTGTGAATGGAAATACTTACATATTTAAAACATTTAACCCTAACCATTCCCAAAACCCAATCCCAATTTAAGAATTTTTAAAAAGAAAATTACAGAATAAACAAATTAAAACAATGTGGTCCATATGGGGTTGCTCTTGAAGGACATTTGGAAGCACCATCTGGTACACAATACAGCTGCACAGGTAATAAAGAGTGTTTGTTGGACATCTGACACATACAACATGAGTTGCACTGACTGCCAGTGTACTTCCTGGTGCAATTCCAGGTGTTGGTTTTCACCTTTAAAACCCTTCATGCCTAATCCAATTTGGTTCTACAGATTGGGTATGCTATGGGTCCCATCAACCAAGGAATGTAATCTGGTGTGCTTTCTCTGCCATAGCTCTGGAACATTTTCCCTTAAGTGACCAGGATGACCCTGATTTAGATTAATTAATCAGTGGAACGTCTTGCTTGCAGAAGTGGTGGGTGCTCCAAATTTAAGAAGAGATTGGACAATCATTTGTCTGAAATAGTATAAGGTCTTCTGCTTGAGCAGGGAGTGGACTAAAAGATCTCCAAGGTTCCTTTCAGTTTTGTTATTCTGACACTGCTGTCCTTTCTTAAACCATGGGGACTAGTTGTGCATCTGGGTCTGGGGCCCTGAGTGTGTTAAGGGTCCCATTTCTTGTCTGTATTAGCATCCATAGAGTAGTTCCACTTGGCAATCATATATATTTATTTTGGATGATCTGAACCATTTTTATGATGTGGGTCACCCAGAATCACTTCTTGCGATGGGTGACTATAGAAATAAAAAAAAAATACAATTTTAAAAACCAGCAAAAAGGATCAGCAGCAACAATAAACAAAAGACAGGGCAGAAGAAATTCTGCAAAAAATAGACGTGAACGAATTAATTTTGCATCACACACGGAAAACTGTGTACCAACCCTAACTAAACTGGAAAGCAATTCTATAATTGGATGAACTCTATCATGAACACCATATCTCAGGTTACTGGGCAGAGAATTCCTGAAAAATGTGGGGCCATAAAAATGATACCCCAGTAATCTTAATGCCCAGAAAATAAAGGCAAAACAATCAATCGGGTACTCTTAAATCCATGTAGGTTGAGTACCTTCACGTTCACTCAAGCATGCTTTCAGTCAGTATACCTTCTCCTATATAATATACACTTCCCCTAAAGTCTCAGAATTCTGCATTCCCTAAAATTTCCAGGCTAGCCTTAAAGGTAGGCCTATGCAAAGCAGAATGCATGATTCCAACCATCAAGTTAGTATATTTTTGCACAGATTTGCCACACCAGTTGATGCTGGGGAAACTTTGTTTTGCCCTTTACTTTTATGGATTACAAATAAAAGTGGGCACTTTTTTCTGTCTACAAGGTGACATTTGATGTTGACTGGTAGGCTGTAGGCTCTACTTGCAAATATGCAGAGATTCCTTTTACTATACACTGCCCACCCTCAAAAATAAAATATTTATTTTAATATTTATTTTCCTCTAAAATATTCATAAATGTTCCTCATTCACATAGTACGTATGCCATTTCATGCCACTTACCATTTCATTTACTTGCTGTTTACTTAGGTTGTTCATATTAATACTCATTTTCACATCCCGTTCACATACTCTACGCTAGTCACATATAATACTTATATGTCCATTCATGCCTCATTACATCTTCACCATTCAGCTACTATTTCACACATGGCAAAAACTGATTGAATTTTAATACTGCCAAGAGATTTCAGGGATTATTCAAAAAGTGTGTCAGGTTCTTTTTTTAAAAAAAAAACCAGTTTTCTCCACGTCTAATTCTATATACCGCATGTTTTTACTCTGGTATAGCACATTCAGTTATTCTAATATCTGTGAGTAGCTTTTTGTATACTTCCCCCTTAAAAAAAAACTTGAATGGCTCTACAAAATCATATGTGGGCCATAAGAAGAAAATCTGACTTATTCTACATTGCTTATCTTATCTAATTTGGCTACTTTAGCAATAAAATGGGATTTGTTTCTGCCTCAGGTATCAATAAGGCAGATCTGGCTGCATTCCTAAAACAGAATGGCCCGGGGAATTACATCATAATGTAGCATTATTTCTAAAGACATTTTTAGGCAGGAAACGACAGTCCTATTTGAACTAATAACAGAATGTTTTAGGTTGCCATAGAAAGTGTCTGTACATATTGATGCAGGAAGGAGATGCTAGAAAAGTAGCTAGAATACACCCTGGAAATCAAGGGCTAGCTGAATCAGAGCAAATCTACACTTGATTGGAATGCAACCTCTTTGCAGGCTTGCCCAGAAGAATGACTTTTTCTAGTAACCATGATGGACAATGAGCTTAAGGAATTGCATGATAAATAGTCAGTTTAATGAAGTATCCACACACAGTCCTTTTGTCTGCACAGGCACATGGAACTGCAACAGAATGCTAGAGTGGACTGAAAGAATGATGTATCAAAGATCAGTAGAAGATAAAGATGTGACTGATGAATGCAATGATCAAGAATCATGTAGACTGACTTCCATTAACAAGTACTACCCCAAACACTTCCACCTCTTTCAAAACTGTATTGTGAAATTGTAGCACTAGTCCATTGAATTATCAAGCTTACATTTTCAGTTATAAAATAGGAGACAAAGAGGAACACTGGGTATAAACCGGGGAAAATGTGTGAAGGGTGTAAGAACTTCTCCTTTCTACAGATTAATTTCTTTGCTGTATTTTCCCCCTGATACTTCAATCACTATTTATTAAACAAATGAATATAGCTGTCCAAATCACATGTAGAACATTAAATATCCACAGTTAAAATTCACCACTCCAACCCCTATTCCATGGTAGCAGCAACAACAGAATCAGACAAGCCACTAGATTGGCTCTGAACGAGATCCTCAAACTTGCTGACAAAACTATGTCTTCAAGGTCTTGCTGAAAAGCAACAAGGTGAGAGCCAAACTTATATCTGGGGGAATAAAGGGAAAAAGACACCACTATCTTTTCCATGCTGGGAAATCTTTCTGAAATCAAGGAGTACAAGACAAATTTGGTAAACTATCTGATTTAGATAACCTCTCTGCTTATATTAGTTGGGGAAATTGTATTGATTAGCAATATGTACAGTACCTCTAATTCAGTGGTTCTCAACCTTCCTAATGCCGCGACCCTTTAATACAGTTCCTCATTTTGTGGTGACCCCCAACCATAAAATTATTCCTAAAACCATTGAAAATATGTGTTTTCCATGGTCTTAGGCAACCCCTGTGAAAGGGTCGTTCAACCCCCAAAGGAGTCGCGACCCACAGGTTGAGAACCACTGCTCCAATTCATTGTAAGGAACTGAGACATATATTAAAGGTATCACTGTATTTAAACTCTGATTCAAAGCCAATGCAATTGTTGTAGTATGTATTATTATTTCTGTGACTATTATGGCCGCCGGGGGCAGAGATCCTGAAAAGGGAGGAAATAAGCTCCTTGGGTTTTCCCCCTCCTAACCTATAGGTACTGGAGGTAAGGAAAAAGTTGTTACTGCAGTCTTTGTTCAATATTCCCCTGAGCATATCTCCAGCCACATGACTGTTGATTCTGAATATATAGGAAGGAATCTGCCCTAGAGGTATGGCATGCCCAAGTAATTATGCATTGTATTCCAATAAAACAAGCTCTTTTTTCCAATTTGGGGGAATTTCATTAGAGAACACAAGTATGGATTTATTGTATACAGGGTATGCACTGAATATAATATAAATTGGATTAATTTCAGAAACACCTGAATAATTTCAAAATGAAGTAGTATTCATCCAAAACCAACTTAATTAGAGCCATCTGGAACATTCATAAAAATTTTGGAACTACACAGACATTGTCTAAAACAATTTTGCCACAAATTCTTCATATGCAAAAATAAAATAAAGGTAAAAAGATAGGGATGTAGAAATTTTGTGACTATTTTTGCAACAAACAACAGCTAATTGTATTTACCCAGAGCTCTTCAGTCATAGTACATTCTGATCTAGTGGTTAAGGAACCAGTCTAGAAAGAGGGTGATTGACCTTGGGCCAGGCACTCACTGTCAACCTAATCCTCTTCGCAGCATAGTTGTGGGGAAAATAGGAAGAGGAAGGTACATCACCTTGAGTTATTTGCAAAAGTAATAAAGATGGGATAAAAATAAAATTAATATGATGTTTAGTGATTGATTGGTTGGAAAAGACTGGCGGTTCCCAACTTTTCTATTGCATTTATATAGCAATTGAACCAAAATGTGTACTGGGAAGAAAGTTTTTATAAGGATTATTTTCCATTCATCCTAATTTCTGCATTTGTGCTAATATTTTTTTCACATCTCATCCATAAGGATACATGTTCTGATATTTTCATGTATGAAAAATTAATGAAGTAAGATCCCTTGCTTTGCAAATATGAATACTCCCCTTGCACAAAGGTAAAAAAAACCCTAAATTTTATAAATATCGTCAGATATTGTAGCTGAGGCCTCTTCTGTGCTCTACTATTTTCATAAAATTGTTTACAAAAACACAGATATAATTGCATACTTTTTAAAGATGCTACCAATCTATAAAGTTTATTTTTTGAAAATTCCTCTTTTGCAAAACCTATTTAGGTGAAAAATAGATATTTCAGGAGTTTGCATATTTTATCCAATTCTACAAACCTACTGAAAAGTTTAGGATAATTTCATTTATTTTTAAAATTAAAAAGGAAAGCTGTTTTGTCCAAACTAAGTATGCATATTTATTTTACATTTAGCCTTTTATATCATTTTAAGTTTTGTGGGGGTTATCTTGGTCTCCCCAGTGGCTGGCAAACCACGCTGGGGGGTGGAGATAAACCCTATATGGTAAATCCTATCAGGAAATGTGGAAAGGAAGTCTCACTAGGATCTTATCTCAAACACGTAGACATAGGGGCATTGTGTGCAGCAAAGAAAACACGAACAAGACATGAGCAAGACATGAGCTGTCCATGAGGAAATCACGAGCTGTCTTTAGCCAATCAGTACAAGTAAATGTGGATTAATGTTCTGCCATGGTAGTTCTAAATTGTAATAAAAGGGAGTCTTTTGGACTGGGTCAGGCATGCCTTCCCACCAAGCTACCTTCCCAGCAGGGTGCCTTCCCGCAGGGGACCTTCCCACTGAAGGGCTTTCCCATGAACCGTCATCCTGCCTACGCGTCATTCTTTCATCGCAGCAACAAAGTTTTAGTATTTATAAAGAGTTAATATCTCTTCACAAGTGTATAGTTATTGATTTCCAACTATAGTGAATTTATTTTGCTTCAGAATAAGAAAAATACAAAATCCCCCACTTCCTACCGTGTTTCCCCGATAATAAGACCCTGTTTTATATTTTTTAAAACCCTGAAATAAGTGCTTGGCCTTATTGCCATGCGCTCAAAAGCCCGATTGGGCTTATTATCAGGGGAAGTCTTATTTTGGGGAAAACAGGGCATTGATTACAGAAACTCACAGAAACTATAGGTTGTTTTGTTTATACAGGTTCTAATCACAAATTCATACTTAAATAATAACCCACTCAGAATATACAGAAAAAATACAGCAAACCTGAATCTCTGTAATGATACTTTAACTGTTTTATTTTTAAAAAGCTCTTATAAAGCTGAAATATCCTAAGGCAAATCAAGGATTTTCTGGCACAGCTGAAAGAATGTTAAATTCAGTACATTCAGTGCCAGGTTACCTATTTTTACAATATGATTGAATAATTTCCGCATATAGTTTATACTATATTATAATGTTTAACTGATTTAACAAATACGCATTTTATTTTGGACTGCTTTGAGAACTTAGTACTAAAAGTAAAGAAGAAAGCGACAGAAATGAAAAGAATAATTATTTTTCAATTTACTGTATTTAAGAGACTTGAAGCTAAGTTTTCATTTTGCTGGAAAAAGGACCATTTTTCTGTACAAAAATAATAAAAACATGACAAAGACAATCCTGAATACAGATATCTCTGACGCTCATGACTATAATTCTATTGAAAAATTAATTAATGTATTTTTTTAATGTTATGCCTATAGAGGATCATACGGTGATTCCAAATGTCTCTGCAAAGAGCCTAAAGTTTGGACACACCTTAGATGCTTATCTCATTATTACTCCTAGCTATTTTGGTTATGACTTGGAGGAAGCAAGAGGAGATTGTACAGAACGTGCTTCATCAAAAAACTATTGTCTTCTATTCTTCCTTCTACCTAAAACTCTGGCCTTTTATCTCCAAATAAGGGCTTGAAAGGTACAGAAAACAGTATAGAAGATTTTTTTTAAAGAGTTACTGTTACATTAGCTATGCTATCCATCAAGCTAATAATTTAAATCTCTCTTTCTCTTCCCCCTTCTCTCTCACATGTACACACAGTCCAAATTATCAAGAAATGGAATGAAGAGAATTACATTCTAATTCATCTGGAAGATATACAGTATATTTGTGGATAGCCATGCTATTTGGTGAGGAGGATGTACTGGAAAACACAACCTGCTAAAAAAACACACACAAGCAAACAAACATTAAGATGTTTGAGTAATAGAACGGACGTTGTCTTACCTGAACGTCCATTTTCGGAGCACGGCTCCATAGCCAGGTTCTTCCTCATGTTTGACAGAAACTGAGTGAAATGTTTTTTTAAAAAAAATTCTCTCTCTCTCTCCATGCTGTGGCCACGCCCACTTGTCCCATGATTCCCCAGTCTTGACACGAAGGCGCGGCACAGTAAAACATGCAACCAAGTCCAACAAAATGAACTGGAACTGCAACACCCGTAAACAACAGGAACAGAGCAGGAAGCCCCAACAGAAATGGGAGGGAATGGAGTGTAGACGCTGTGCTCCGAAAATGGATGTTCAGGTAAGACAATGTCTGTTTTCCAGAACACAGCATCTACACTCCATAGCTGGGACATACCCAAGCTCAAACCCCAGGGGCGGGAGGCTGACTGCTCCCAGAAGTTGTGTCCACATGAACTCTTTGCAAGACCCTTCACCCAAACAATGCCTCAGCCTCAGCATAAGTGTCAATCTTATAGGGGCGAATGAAGGGTGATAATGAAGTCCACGTGGCCGCCCGGCAAATGTTCGACACTGAGGCCTGGGTCGCCCATGCCGCAGAGGTAGCTGCACTGCAGGTGGAATGCGGAAAAATCCTTCCCAGAGTGGGACGGGCTTGACTTTCATAGGCCAAGGAGATACAGGCCTTAATCCAATGGCCCACCGTGGAGGAGGAAATCTTTTGTCCCATCGATGCTAGATGAAAGGAGACCAGAAGAGCTTCTGTCTTGCAAAAGGAAGCTGTTTGATGAATATAACGACGAATAGTGCGTTGGACATCGAGCGTGTGCCAGAGAACCTCCTGGGGATGCCTAGGAGAGGGACAAAAGTCCGGCAGAATGATCTCCTGGGCCCAGTGAAACCACGTATTCACCTTAGGTGTGAAAGATGGGTCGAGCCTAAGTACCACCGTGTTGGCATGAAATATGCAGAGATCCTTCCTGATGAATAAAGCCGCAAGCTCCAAAATCCTCTGGGCCGAAGTAATAGCCAGGAGGAAGGTCACCTTGAACGACAGAAATTTAAGTGAGATGGAACCCAGCGGCTTGAACGGCAGTGAAGTGAGCGCTTGGAGAACAAGGGGGAAATCCCAGGAAGGATATCAATGAACTGTGGGGGGCTGAAGATTCATGGCCCCATGCAGAAACTCTCACACCCAAGAGTGATGAGATAAAGACTGATACGGAGGGCACGAAATCACTGTGGACAGAGCAGCAGCCTGTCGCCGTAAGGTGGCTGGGGACAGACCTTTGGCCAAACCTTCTTGCAAGAAATCCAAAACGTCCTGTATGGCTGCTGAAGTCGGGTCCACATGATGTTTAGAACACCAGATGCAAAACGCCCTCCAAGACGCCTCGTAGATTTGGGTCGTGGATGGTCGCCTGGAAGCCTGCATTGCGCTAATCACGTCATCCGAAAGACGACCCTTCCTCAGGATGACCCACTCAAATGCCAGATGGCCAACTGGAGCCACTGAGGCTCTGGATGACAGATGGCCCCCTGGCCCAGAGAGATCCAATGGGGAGGGATCACCCATGGACTGTCTACAGAGAGCTCTATGAGGTCAGTGAACCACAGACAGCACGGCAAATTGGGGGCCACCAGTAGGAGATCGGCCTTGACCACAATCATCTTCTGAACCACCTGCGGAATGAGCGGGATCGGTGGGATGAGCTGGTCGATGACTGGAGTCCCAAAGCGGGCCGAGAGGTCTTGAAACAGCAGAAGGTGCAGTTGCCATTCTGCTGGGTTGATCTGCTTCCTGCTGAGCCAATCCGCCCAGACGTTGGCTGCCCCGGAGATGTGGTACGCCCTGATCGACAAAAGATGGCATTCTGCCCAACTGAAGAGTCTTGCTGATTCGAGCATCAGGGACTGGGACTTCGTGCCCCCTTCCTGATTCACATGGGCCTTGGCCAACATGTTGTCCGTGAGGATCAGAATATGACATCCTTCCAAGACGTGGTGGAAATGACGAAGGGCCAGGCGAATCACTTGAAGTTCCAGAAGGTTGATGCTGTTGAGACTCTCTGCAGACGACCACGATCCCTGAGCCACCTGACTGGCAAGGTGGACACCCTAGCCCTGAAGACTGGCGTCGGTGGTCAGCACAAGTCTGTCCTGCTCCAGAAAATAACAGCCCTGCAGTAGAGCCAGAGACCGCCACCAGCGGAGAGAAAGAGGAACCTGTGGAGGTAGGTATACCTTGGTCGTCGAGTTGCAGTGACCCTGTTGCTGGAAGGGAAGAAGAAGCCAGTGTAATGTGCGGGAGTGTCTGCATGCCCAAGGCACGATGTTGAAGCAGGACACCATCTTCCCTAACAACTGAGACAGGGTCAGGAGGGCAGCAGACCTCTGAGCCCGAACCCGGTCGATCAAGTCTTTGATGCTCTGAACCCTGTCCTGAGACAAAAACACCTGTCCCTTGGCGGAGTCTATCACAGCTCCAAGATGGAGGATGCTGGTAGACGGAATAAGCTGACTCTTGTCCATGTTTATCAAAAAGCCGTGCCATCGGAAGGTCAAGATCACCTGCTCCATGTCGCGTGGGGCTTGGGTCCGGGAAGATGACCAGGATGTCATCCAGGTAACACAATACCCTCACCGGTACCGAGCATAGAGAGGCCGCCACCACTGCCACCAGTTTGGTGAAGGTCCTGGGCACCGAAGAGAGTCCAAAGGGCATTGCACAGTATTGGTAATGACAGCCTGCATAGTTGAACCTCAGGAACCGTTGATGGAATGGATGAACTGGCACATGCAGGTAGGCCTCTAATAGATCCACAGACTGCAGAAGATATCCCTGCCTCATGGATGAGAGAATCAAACAGAGGGAGTGCATTTTGAATCTGTGGTAATGGACCTCAAGATTCAACTGCTTCAGATTTAGGATCCCTCTGTAGCCGTCCGAGCTCTTGGGTACCAAAAAGAGCACCGAGTAGAAGCTGGTCCCCTGTTGGTCTTGGGGAACGGGCTCTATCGCCTGAATGTTGAGAAGGTGCGCAATCTCTGCAGACATGAGACTTCACAGCTTGGCCGAGTGAGGAACTGGACACTTTAAGAAGCGACTCGGAGGGGATCTGGTGAATTTGATGGAGAGGCCTTGAGAGATGGTCCGATGGACCCTCATGTCGGACATAGATGCCTCCCACTGGCGGTGAAAGAGTTGGAGTCGACCGCCTATGGGAGCCAATGGCTGCAAGTCATTTGCTCCATCTGAATGACTTGGATCCGGAGCCACAAAATGGAGGCTTGTTGTGGTCTGCCATGTTCACGGAAGTGTTGCCTGTCTGAGAAGCAGTCAGCACCTTGAGTAGAGGACCTGTAGGACGCGGAACCCCCGGGCCCGGGGGAAGTCCGAAAGGGCTGCCGTTGACAGTAAGGTGTATACCTTCTGTCCTGTCTGCGGAAAGTAGATGGCAAAACTTTGCGTTTGTCTTTGTCCTCAACGAGGACTGGGTCCAACATGGCTCCAAACAAATTGGGAGCTTTGTATGGGGCAGTTGAGAGCTTGCACTTGGTCTTGACATCGGCTTTCCAATTGTGAAGCCAAAAAAGCCGCCGAGAGGTGACCGACAAGGCAAGGGCCCGAGACGCAAATTTCACCGAGTTCAGGGAAGCATCGGCGGAATATTCTGTGGCTGCGATAATCTTATTAATGTCTTGATGTAACCTGGTTTCCTCCGGGGGAAGCTGTTCCTGCAATTGTCATAGCCATATAAGCAATTCCCGGTTGAAAAACGAGGTGGCTGTCACAGTCCTGATTGCCTATGCCACCGCCTGATGGGATTTGTGAAAGGTGAGCTCCATGCGCCGGTCCTCGGATCTGAGACTGTCTAGAAGATCTGACGATATGACTGATGAGGAATCGAGGTGGGCCACTGGAGGATCAACAGCTGGCAATTCTAAGAGCGCTTCCAGCTCTGGAGCCGCACAGTACAACTTCTTGTCCTAATTACTAGGTGAGGTCAAGGACCCGGGTTGGCCCCATGGGGATTGGAGAATGTCCAAAAATAGTTGCGGGCATGGAATAAAGTCCTTCTCTTGTTTAGCCACTTTGAACAAGGCATCATGAGGGCCCGACTCTGTCTGAGAGGAGGAAGCCTGGTCACCGGTCACTCCAAGATTAGTGGCCAAATGAGCCTTGTGCAGGAGAGACTTGAAGAGGGCAGGCCAAAACAGTCTGGTAAACGCCGGGGAGTCAGGCAGCAGGCCCTCTCTTCTGAGAACTCGAGGTCCTCCGGGTCAGCCTCAGCATGGTCCGAATCCTCGGAAGAGTCAGAATCCCCCCGCTATGGTGAGCGAGGTCTACGAGTGGATGGACCAGGGACTGCCTCCTGTACCACCAATGGGGGCTGTGACTGGGAGGCCTGTTGAAGACCCGCCACCAGGATCGTGGACAAAGCCATTGAAAGAATAGACTGGAAATCGATCGGAACAGCTGGTGATGGAAGTTCCGCTGTGCGGAGCCCCGCAGCAGTCGGAATGAAGTGGCCTCTGATGAAACACGACAAAGTGACTGCAGGGACTCCAAGACCACCTGTGAGACATCTGGCATGGAATGAGAAACACGTTGCGCCATGGTCAGCAAACGAGTGGATTGGCCAAGAGTCTCAGAAGACGAGCCAGCCGGCACTGCCTCTGTCCTAGGAGTGGATGTACCCAGTTCCAGCGAAGCCGAGGCCGCCTGTCGGGCTTTGTTGTACTGTTTGTCTAAAGCCTTGTGGTGCCTCAATGCATCCTTGTCAATGCTGGATGTCGTCTTCGCTTTATGGGACGTGTGGGTGGACAAAGTCAACCGTGAACTGTCCACCTTCTTGTGTGACTTTGCGGGCCTGGGTGGAGAGATCTCCTGCTCCAAGTCAGAGGATAGAGGAGACTTGGCCATCATAAAACCCAGGGTGCTGCTGTGCCTAGGAAGCCTTGTGGTGCAATAAAGGTCTTGATGAAAGGCACCCAAAATCTTACAGTAGGGTCTAAACCTCACAGGGCACAAGGGGTGGTAAAAAATCACCACTGCCCCCCCTTGCTGTAGAGGAAAAGGCAGGTCACTGGACTCAAAGGCATTGGACTCTGACAGAGCCCTGACAGAGCCCTTTCTGGGTCCTGCCGTCAGGCAAAGATCTGTGCAATTATCGCCAAATAGCCCTAGGCCGCAAGGCTAGCCGCTAAGAGATCGCAAATGTCTCCCCAGAAATTGGCGCCAAATTAATAAGTCACAGGAATGGGGCCAAAATGGTGGGCGCGATGTCGGCGCTGTCAAAATGGTGGTGGCACCTGCTGCTAGCATCAAAGGCACTGGCTCTGCACCCAGAGGAGAAAGGGGCTATCCAAATGTGAAATGACCACCTGCGAAGTAATCCTACCGCTCTGCAGGACCGTTGCTCGGTGAAGCTCCCAATTGAGTTTGCCGCCCTTTTGCAGCGCCGCGCTGCGAGGAGGTAACAGAGCATGCACAGAGACCGTGCAAGCGCTCTGAAGCTGCCATCTACCGGAGAGCCACAAATAAAGGAGATGGTGGTGGGGTTTAGGACAGCGAGCCGCCAAAAACACACCCACACACCAGCGGCTGAAAGTCAAGGCGGATCCGCCCCAAAGGGTCGGAATCCGGCGGCTGTAGAGCGCATGAAGCACTGAGGCAAAGGACAGCCTGGAGCCCCAGACTCGTCACCGAGCCTTGCAGTTGACTGAAACAATCCAACTTCAGCTCTCCACTGAAAGAAAAGAATTAATCAAAAATTAAAGAAATAGCCTAATCATTCTAAATATAACTGGAATACTAGCACGGAGAGAAAAAACACCTCAGGCTGTCAGCAATTGAGTGAAAGACTGGGGAATCATGGGACAAGTGAGCGTGGCCACAGCACGGAGAGAGAGAGAGAGAATTTTTTTTTAACGTTTTACTCAGTTGCTGTCAAACATGAGGAAGAACCCAGTTATGGAGTGTAGACACTGTGCTCTGGAAAATTGGTGAGGAGTTAAAGAAAACAAAGTCACTGGAAGAGACTTTTCCTGAATTAAGGAGTCAGGAATACAAATAGAATAAGCTAACTCAGAATACAGCAGCCATCAAAACAAGCTCCTTGGCACAAAGACATCTGAAACAAGTTTGTAGAAACTGCATGTTCTCAAAACTGCAGCACGCAGATCTTTGCTATTGATCAGATGCAAGATGTGTTGCATGTGAATGTCATGGAATCTGCATTTAATATTATACTATGAAGCTATCAGAAGAACTACAAGGAACAATGCTATACTCTATACTGGTTTGCTATATTTCTTGAGCTAGGGGTTTCAACTTAGACCAAAACTACACTAATAAACATAATGATTACCGTAGCAATAGAGTGAAATTTGTAGAATGAAATCAAAATCACCATCTAACGTGCTCTCTTTCTCTCAAGTTTCCAATCTCGAAACTTGGAAAACTTTATCTGAACGAAGATGCCTAAAAATACAAGATATTGATTTCATTGTAACAAACTTTGTCTTGGTTAGTAACCAAATAATGTCATACATCTAAATAAATCATCTACCTCAGTGAACCCTTCATGCAGAAATATGCTACATTCAAGTTAAGAAAACCTTAGGAAGTTTTTAAAAAAATTTTATTGGCCAAGTGTGATTGGACTTTGTCTTGGTGCATATGCTCTCAGTGTACATAAAGGAAGATACATTCATCAAGAATCATAAGGTACAACACTTAAT
>JANHZT010002923.1:96070-109833 GCA_032468215.1 Stegonotus admiraltiensis | reverse complement strand
AATTCAGTCCAGAATCAGCTCCATAGCTAATAAACCGTTACACACTAAATAATAAATTACACACTTTAAAATCACTTGGTGTGATCTCGCATCTGATACTCTTCAGCATTGGCTATGCTGGCCAGGGCAGTTAGGAATTCTATTTCAGTAATTACACACACATTTCTATGCTAAGACAGTTTTTGCTACTATAAATAGCTTTAGATTACTGTGAATGACACAATTTACATAAAAATTTTGGAAATCCAGCAACTGATACAATACTACTGAATTTATTCTGTGTGTTGTGCAGTTTTCTAAAGCAGGACATGCTTCAGAAAAATGTTTTCAGGTCAATCTACCATGGAATTCCAGCATGGCTTAGAAAGTTTTTATGTTTTATAATGCATTCTCAATTCATATTGTATCCTAGTAAAGCCTGCTAGGCATTATTGTTTTCTCATGCAAGATCACACACTGAAAACACAATTAATGTGCCACTACTAGTTTCTGCATCGTAGACTATATTAAGGCTATTTTGCATATTATGTAAAGGGAACGGTCCACACACAGAAATTCCCAATTACTAATTTATTGTTAAAGCCTATGCACAGGAATCTTCTTAGACTAACAGTTAGCACCAGTTTGGAACTAGAGAAGACTCAAGGCATTTAAGGGGGCATTGGACTTAATTAGTTTTTGGCTACTTAGGATTCTAAACTGATTCCTATTTTAGCTCTTTCTCCTGGCTCTGCCTGTCCTTCTCCTACACTAAGAGCAACAGATAAAGTTGAAGGCCAGTATATTTGTACATAAAGAAACTGAAGCTTTACTAGAATTCACTTCAAAATTATACTTGTTAATTACTTCAGATACTTATAGAAAGCTCCACTGCATTTGTATTAGTAGGCAGGACAAGAAGCAATTTATGGAAACTAATGAAGGACAGAACCAACCTAGAACTAAGGAGAATTTTCCTGACAGAACAATTAATCAGTGAAATAACTTGTTTCCAGGAGTTGTGGGTGCTTCAAAACTGGAGGTTTTTAAGACGAGATGGGACAACTATTTGTCTGACATGGTATATAATTTCTTGCTTGAGCAGGTGGTTGGACTAGAAGACCTCCAAGGTCCCTTCCAACTGTTATTCTGTTGTTGTTGTTATTATAATTTTTATAATCCATACTTATGGCACCAATCCTAATCCCATAAAAAAACCTGCAAGATTGGCGAAGAACAGTTAAAACATATATTTGGAAAAGAAAAACAGCAAACAAAGAATATCTCAGCGTAAAGTAGAACAGTTTACATGATTCAAGTGGCAGAATTGGACTTGTTTTTCCAAATTTTAAATTATATTACTGTCATACAGTAGATATTGAAAATATAAATTTCCCATATACTAGAATGTTAATGCTGGAAGGGCGTAAAAAATGTTAAAAATGTTAAAAACTTAAAAGGGCTTGATAACAATTTGGAATTTCAGAAAAACAATAATAAGTTATCTACCCTTTAAATTCATTAAATAAATATATATTTTTTATTCTGGAGACAATTATTCTAAGAAAAGTATAATTAAGTGCATAATTATTTTTAAGACAAACAATAAAGTATGAACAATTATACAGAATCAAGACAACTTATTAGGATGCATATATAAATTGCTATTAAAACATGACATAGATATAGAAGAAATAAATTTGCATCCATTTAAATCCTGCTTTTCTTATTTTTTAAAAAAGTAACTGAAGAAGACAAACATATTTAACACTGCTTCCTCTTCCTGTTTCCTCATGACAACAACCCTTGAGATGGGTTGGGTGAGAGACAGTGATTGGCTGTCTGTCACACCCAGGTTGAGACTATAGTGAAGTAAATGCCTTCATTAAAAATGGAATGTTGGAGTCTGGATGAAAGTGGTCCAGAATTGTTGGCTCCATGTTAGTTTTCTCAGAAGGGGAAGCGTCACTGTTTTTTTCAAGGTAGAAGTTTTCCTTGAGATGAATTCATCACTGCATGGACTCATTAATGTGTAACCTCCCTGGAGGCTTTGACCAACAAGGAAGAACATGGTTCTAAGAAACAAGTGGTCTGCTAAAAGAGCCAAGGATCTTGTCTACTTCATTAGGAGTTGCAGGTTTCATTAACTGATTGGTTCTCATTCTTACAACTCTAGGTTGCTAGAAATACACAAAAAGCCATCAAAGAACAACAAAAATGAAAAAGAGGTTATAACAGGAACACAGCCATCAAAATTCTTTCTAAGTAACTGGACAAACTTGCCTTAGTCACCTCAATTGGACTTAGTCAATTTGGACTAATCAACTCATGTCTGGACCATTGCATAGATTAAACATGAGGTGACAAAGGCATAAACAACTGTGAGAAGAGACTGCCCATTCAGGAAAAGGCAGAATTAGTGCATCAGATGAATCCTGGTGAAGACTCCCTAGCCAAAGATGCCATCTCTCCTTCAAAAGGAACTGAGAATCCAGGAGAACCTCTAAACTTGAATATTCCATATAGAATAATGCAAACTTATGCAAATCTAAAGATGACACATTATGGATCCTTGAAAAAATACAACTACTCTTGCCTTCTTGGGGTTAAATGTGAACATGTTCTCTCCTCTCCAGATCTTCACAGCCTCCAGCTCTGGAACAATAACACAGTTTGTTTGGTCCAATGAAGGAGATATAAATTTATTATCAGTGAACTGATGATATTGGACCCTGTGACAATGGATGATTTCACTCAGTAGGTTCACACACGTTAAATAGAAGAGATGAGATTGTCATACTCTGAGACATCCTACAAGAAAGAATCTGAAAGCTTAACCTAATCCTCACAAACTTCCTAGCCAAAGCCAACCCAAGAGAAAGGAAAACCAGTATAACACCATACATCCCATTCCTAAAGCATGTAGTCATCCCAGAAGGATATCAAGATTAATCATACTAAAAGCTGATGAGAGAGCAAGAAGAGCTAGGATGGTTGAATTACTCTTATCCCTTTCTTTGATCCGGTAGTCCCTATTTGGAGTATTAATGTCCTCAATCCAGGGCTCTTTTCTCAAGAACCTTCCTGAAAAAAGAAAGGCCAGAAATTGGATGAAAATTGTGAAGAACTGTTGCATCTAGTGATGGCTTCTTTAGAAAGGGCTATACCACCTTCATCATCATGACAGATGGCACTGCTTTTTCACACACTGACTCTACATGGACCAGTGGGGTGGATCTAATCAACAGTGGTCAGGTTAATAGAATTTAGGGTATGGTCCATTTCCTCAGGAGTTATAGAGCAAAACAGTTCCAGGTAACAAAAAATAGATTAAACATCAATCAATTCACTAGGACTGTTTCTGAAATAATTGTGGCCAGAAAATAAATCAAAGAATAGTTCACCCACTATTTACCTCCAAGCTGAACAGAGAAACAAGGCATTCTCATTCTTTGAACTGAAGTTGAAGCAGTCCTTTAAAAGAATCTTTAGAAATCTATTGTTGACAATGGTACCCCTCACCTGTAGAAGAGGGAGATAAATGAAAATTACCATCCAGAATAGCAGGTAATTGGAGCAGCAGTAATAGACCACTGTCACTATCACAGTTACACAATCCTTTCTTTAAAATAAGCAAACAGACAAATCCTCTTCTATTTGGGGTGTTGGACATTTTACAACTATTCATTTTGTTACTCTTAGATTGTGCAAAAGAGAAACAGACATTATTCTTTCCTGAAACATCTTATTCCTATATAGGTAATATTGACTTATGACCCGTTGCTTAGCAACTGCTCAAACTTATGATGAACCTACCCAGGGCTACTTATGAACCGGATTTGATGTTCCCATGGTCCCCCACTTCATGGTTATATGACTGCATTTTGGGCACTTGACGACCAGCCCACATTTGTAGCATCACACAATCATGTGATGATTTATGAGAGTTTTTGCCGAAAACTGGCATATACCTTTAGTTTCTGACAAAAATCACCTATTGCAAACAATGGATTTGCTTAACAACTGCAGTGTTCCTTTTACAACTGTGTTTGTTTAATGACTGCTGCAGAAAGGTCATAAAATTGGGCACCATCATGAGACCCAATTAACAACTGCCACAACTTATTACTTTAATTCTGGGCTCAATTATAGTTGTAAGTTGAGTATAAACTACATTCCAGTATTTAAAAACCTATTCAATAATTACATGATTGCAGTTCTGATTTGTAATTAATATTATAAATCCTTAGATTGTACCATATCTTATTAAAGAATATGAAGGAAGGAAGGAAGGAAGGAAGGAAGGAAGGAAGGAAGGAAGGAAGGAAGGAAGGAAGGGTAGAGAAGCTGTATACTCTCTTACATATTTGCCATGCCAGGAAGGAATTGCCAATATGAAACTGCAGCATACATAACTAGAGGCAGGTAAGTAATACTTAAGTGGTATCTCATGCCACCAGGTGACTACAATATTGTTAAATGATATCTTTTAGAACACATTGATCTAATCACTCAAATAAACAATTAGTATCCAGTTCAGAACTTAAGAATTATACAAGAAATGGATTCACAAACTTTTCAATTGAGATACTACAATGAGAAAAGCCAGTTATTCCAAGCTACTACATAAAAAGTAACTTGCTATCTTGATCTTCTTTCATTTTCTTTGACCTTACATCATTTGGTGTATTTTGACCCACCTAGAGTCATTTGGAATTGGGCAGCATCAAATCAAATCTAATACAATAAAATCCTCAATTCAAATACAACAGTGCTCTGTAACTGATAGTCAGAAAGTAATTTGTGCTTGCTCTGTTGGTTAAGACACAGGACTAAAATTGGGAAAAGCTCTGTTCTAGTTTTGCTTTAAGCCAACTAGAAGTCAATAGAGAGATTTTTGAGCCAATTACCTTCTTTCAATGCTAGGAAGAAGACAGAGGCAAACAATTTCTGAAAGAACACCAACTAACAATCAATATACCATACAGGTGTCTAACCCAAGGCCTAGAGGAACAGCTAAGTCTTGAGATCTTGTTTAAATTAAGTTCGGGTGCACATATATAATTAAAGTTTATTGCCAGATTGCCATTATTTTAGGATTCAGAAAAACACTATGCACATTGGAGAAGTGACAGGAGCAAAAAGGGTCAGAAGAGACATGCCACAGCAGCAGTCAGATAGCAAAAACTTTCGCATAGGTTTCCCATGTGTCATGTGGTTCATGTCTCTACTATTCGTCTTAGCAATCATTCTGGTTATGATTTAGGGAACAAATTGTAGTCATGAAGCAAGGAGAGGCTATGAAAGCAAAGGAGTCCATAATGTTAACCTATGGCCTTGCCAATACAAAATAAATGAACCAAGATTTTTCCTCAGTTCTCACAACAGATGAAATTTTTATTGACTTATTATTTTATATCAAAACCAAATCTTCTATCAATCAAGCAATGCAAAAGCCATTTCTGCCTGGCGAAACAGCCCATGTTCCAAATTAAGTGATTCTTTCTGGTGCTAGCGTTCAAGGAATAATGGACCACACATGTATAAAAGCTAGCCATTCTGTGATACATGTCCAGTAACTAAAGGTAGTCTCTAATGTATATGGAGTCTGAAGCCAAAGACAGTGTAAACTACATTTGTCATACATTGCAGGTTTCTGTAGTAAACCAAGACCATCCAAAATCAACTTCATTTCAGATGTAGACTTCCATGAAACCCTATGCTGAATCTAGTTCTTTGGTGTTTTGCAATTTCGTAAATGTGTCTAGTACTCATAGAAAGCTCATTTTCTTGGAATTGTTAGGAAGAAGATGGATGGGAGTGATAGCAGACAGTGACAAGAATCCAGAATTCCAGTCATGACAGATTCCATGCTGGCTAGTTTAGTCGCATCTGAGCCTTTAGAAGGACATCTCACTGTCCACAAACAATCAGGTTTGCTCTCTCACCCCACTAATGCACTGGTTTAATCTAGAGGGCTTATGCCAGTGATGGCTAACCTTTTTCTCGTTGTCTGCCTAAAGTGGGTGTGCACACGACAGCACACACACATGCCAGCAGCCGTAATGCAATGCACCCCCCCGTGCATGTAACCCCCTGCCCCCCGTTTTGGGCCTAGCAGGTCTCCCTGCAGCCTACTCAGCTCAAAAATAGGCGGGGGGGGCACGCTGCACCCACACATACCCCATTTTGGGCCTAGCATGACTCCCTACAGCCTCCTGGACCCAAAAATAGGCGTGGGGGCGCTGCATCCCTGTGCGACCCTCATGCATGCCCTCATGCCCCCCAGCCCCCCCACACACCCGCGCATCTCCTGCATGCACCCCACTCCCTGCGCATCCAGAAAAGTAGCTGGCCAGCCAGAGGCGCGTGCGTGCATGGGCAGTGGAGCTGAGCTGAGCGACAGCTCACGTGCCCACAGAGAAGGCTCTGCATGCCAGCTGTGGCACAAGTGCCATAGGTTTGCCATCATGGGCTTATACTGTATGTGAGCATAGGCAAAGAGGAGCAACACTTGGGAGAATGACTTGAAGCTAAGCAGCACCTTTGCCTTGTGTCGTTGTATAGAAAGAGCAACCAAAGTGAGGCTGTACAAAATCCCCAATGTGTGTAAGAAACTCTGGAAGGAGAAAAGGATTATATGCACTTATCCCATTAGAACTTAAAGAGAAAGAAATTGACTAAGTATGTCAAAACCTAAGCACCTAATCGTAGCTAGGCCAGATAATTAGAATTGGGAAAGTGAAGCTAGCCCTGTCCAGCCAAGACAGCAGCTTTATATTAGGGAAAAGTGTGAAATGTAATAAAGGGATGTGTAAAGCTTTCATCCAAGCTGTGGTGTGTCCAATCGTAGCCAAAAGAAATCCCCACACCAATACAGATTCTCTTGGAGGATGAAGAATGTAGGGAAATTACATGACATGACATTTAACAGGTAGTTCCTCTCTGCAGCAGTCTCCTCCATTACAAAATAAACAAAAACTGCATTTATTCAGCCGGAATTAGTTACATACTTTATGAGATGAAAATGTAATCTCTTATGGCCAAGCTCTAAGGAGCTGTGCAGTTTTCTAATCACTGCCATAACTTTGCCTTTTAACAAATGACATCTCAAAGGAATTATTGATAATAGGAAGACTTTTTTAAGATTAGCTATACTGTATTTTTGCAAAATAATGGAAGATTCAATTTTATTATTAACTGACTCTTTGCAGATTGATAAAACAGCGCTACTGGTGGATTTTCAAAGTAGAATATACGCACGTGCTAAAAAAATATTAATCACTTTACAATTGTAAACTTGACAATTTAGAACAGGAAATTACAATATCGCCTTTCCATCACATTAGATAATGATTTATCACTGACGTTAATATTTGTCCATATTCATGAGTTCTTAAAATTTCGTGATGAAACTTCATGATAACTGTTGTTTTCATTATTAATTAAGATACAATATTTAAAATGTTTCCTGTCATAGAAAGGATTATTCAACATTGTCAATTAACTATATAGTCACCAATTTAAAGAATAGCAGGAGACATGAGTCAGTTCAAACTCCAAGAAATTGCAACTGCAAAAAAATTTCCAAAGATATAGTTTTATGGTAGCTGCTACTTGATTTTGATTTTAAGGGCAATAAAGCTAGTTAACTCATTTTTTTCTCTACTTTTTTCCCCATTTCATACTGGGTATGTGCAAAAGAGATATTAAAAGTATGAATTTTGTAAATTCAAAGAAAATTTCAGATCCCACTGTGGCTTCTGCACCATGGTGATTAAATATTCCACCAGTGACACTTTCTCTAGTGTGTGTGTGTGTGGGGGGGGGAGGTAACATGTTACTCAAAGGAAAGTGTGTATAATAAATAAAAATAAAGGAATAAAGTACATTAATGGAACATGTAACAAGGTAGCCACTGGAAAAAGAAGTCATTCACCCTGAATAATTCAATTTATGTATGCAATAACACACTGGCATTACATTGGCGTGATTGTTCTCCCCCCCCACTTGATTTTGGAATGTGTGACCTCTAAAAATGGACCTTAATACAACTAACCTGGTCATCATTTACCATATATAATAGATAGATAGATAGATAGATAGATAGATCGATAGATAGATCGATCGATCGATATAAACTTTCATTGTCATGATCTTTAACTGGGCAAGAGAGCATCACAGGGCAACAATTTTTGAACCAAGGTAGTTCGAATGGGCTAACTTACAGAATGTGTCCAAAATCTGGGACTCATGACTAATACCGGAATTAAATTTGGGGAGGTTGTGTCTGTTTCAGGGCTACTGGCCACTGCTGCATTGCTGCTATGGTCACCTGATCTTCATTTTCAATATTCTATGACAGTTTCCCAACTAGTCTTGCAATTCCTCCCTCCCCCCACCACCACCAACAGCAGCCATTTATCTGTTTGTTGGGAAAGAAAAGGGCAGAAGGGAAGGGAAGAAGAAACCCCTTTTCTGGCCTATGCAATCTCCCATATGCTCCCCTGACCAGAGACATCCATTCGCATGCTTTCCCTGACCTATGTCAGCCACCAGCACCCCCTTCCAAATCCACACCGCATCTCTGGTTCATACATGGCACTTCTTGTGCAATCTCCTGTTCCATTCCTGGCCTGCACCTAAGAAAATATTTTTGAACACTGAAGAACCAAAAAATCCACACAAAAACTACTAAATGCTTCAAAGCTACAGTACCTTACTTGTTTCTTTGCTTTGAAGCCAGTCAAAACTGCTTCAGAAGCTTTGTACAACTTACATGGCAGTTCTTTTTAAAAATAATTTTATTAAGGATTGCAATTGAAAAGATAAAAACTAATACAAATTAAAAGTAAAAGTGTAAAAAATAAAAATTACAGAGAAGAAAAAAGAGAAATAATAAAAAAAGAAGTTTCCTCTTTCATCACAAGTATAAATAATTTTAATAAGTTTTAAAATGCAATAAATACTCTCTTTTCCCCCATATCTCAAACTCTTAATTATAAACAAATTTTTTAAAACCAGTCATTCATTTCTGGTCAACTAATCTTATTAATGGTTACAAGAGATACTGCAACTACATATCTCTTTTAACCTTGATCAAATAAACCATCTTTATATTCCTCGCCTGCACTTTTAACAATCTTGGTTTTTAATCCTTTCAAATAATGTCCTAGAAATAGATTTATTTTGATTTTTTTCTTTGTTCAGTCTCAGTAAATCCTTCAAAACTTTAACAAGTCTCTTTTGTAAATCCACAAAATTTACCCTTCTGGCTTTTTATTTATATATCCCCTTTGATTATTACAACATCAATCAGTTTCATTTGTATAGCCAGCATATTAACTTTTTTGGTGCTGAAAAGGTTAGCTGTCACTGGTCTATACACATAGAAATAAACAAACAGATATATAGAAACAAACCTATTTACACCATTCAAAAGAGATAATAAAAAGCTAAAAAGGAAACAAACAAACAAAAAAACAACAAATCCTCTAGCAGCGAACACCCAGATAAACACCAGTCAAACAATAAAGCAGACAACAGGCTAAAGGAACTACAAAGGGGGAAAAACACTCCTCACCAACAAGGCAAGCTACTGTATATTAAACAGGGAGCAAATTCAATACTTATTAGCACTGAAGCTATTAATCAGTTGGATAATGAAACGTCTGCCAGCAAACAACCAAATTCAAAAAGCACAAATGATTCCACTTTTATCAGTACCATCTATTTGGCTTTAAATATGTCACAGAAAATAAACCATGTTTATGTTTTCTATATGGGAATCCAGTTCTAATTTTCATCTTCAGAAAAGTAGTGAACTTTATTAAACATTTGCACCATAGGCACATATTTGCTTGTTACAATTCTCCCGACTGCTCACACTCTTGCTCAATGTTCTGTTGTATAATTAATATGACTCCAGAAGATATAGATCAAAATTATTTTTATAATGACTGAATAAAAAACATTTTGTGCTCCTAAGATGATTCAGATTTATCACTTGATTACTATTCAACATTTCATAGATCTCTGTGACTGCAATATCAATTCAAGATATAAATCTTTTTAGTGAACATCATGGCTTATAATATGGATTCTATCCACATTAACTGACGTTTTTCCCCCATGGCTCACACATATATGCATACAGTCCCTTAACGTTACCCGTAGTCCAGATAAAAGAAATATATAAGTGGATGACTTTCTATAGTAATGAAATCATGAATGATTTAAAAAATAAAGGATTGCCAATGTTCTAAAAGAAAAAAAGTTAAAATCTGATGATGAAAAAAAAATCAATAACATCTCCTTGGCTGCACTCCTTATACAATCAATATCTTATACTTCTGCTTGGCAAACAGTGAAGGAATACTGAGCCCATTTCCTACTTCCTATCTGACACATATAACATCAGTCCTATAGAAGATCTTTTTTTACTCACAAATCAATGTCTCCTGAAATCAGATTGAATTAAATAAACAAAGCAAAAGCTGGACTGACTCAGCCCCAGGGAGCTGAAGTCCTCCATAGGCAGCCCTTTTGCCCTTAAGGAGCTGCCTTCTAGAAGGCTCAGCCCAGCGCAGGGCCAAATCCCTCTGGCAGAGAACCTTTTTGCTCTCCTATAGCTGCTCACTGGAAAGACACAACTTTGTGTAGGCACTGAATCCCTCCAGCAGGCAGCCTTTTCAAAGAGGCTGGCTGAAAATGATCTGTCCTGAAATCCAAGCAGGATTTTGGCATAGAGTGTTTGTAGGATGGGGCATTTGCAGCCAGCCCACAGAGTGAAAAGGACTGCCTTTCATTTCTGCAAGCTGATGCCCTGTACTGCAAGTGCTGTGTGCTAAAATCTTTCTAGGATTTTTGGATTTTTTACCATGTCCCCAGATTCCAGAGAGACGGCAGCAGCTTGCAATCTTCCCTACTGGCTTCTCCACTGACTTTTTGGGAAAGCCTGCGGGGAAGATTGCAAATGGCAAGCACATAATTGTGGAGCACTTGGCATCCAGTCATAAGTGTGAACAGGTTGTCAAGTGCCCAGATTGCAATCAGGTGACTGTGGGAGAACTGCAATGATGTAGCTTTGGATACAGGTCATAATTCATTCAGTGCTGGCATACTTTCAAACACTCTCTGAACAAATAGTCATCAAGTGAGAACTAACTGTATCCAGGGTAATTTACTTTGAAATGAACAGTTACCATTTTCATACATTTCACTGAACACATCTACAGTAATTGGCTGTTAATTTTAATATGGAAACATCACTTTACCTGAAATCTTTGATGTAGCTTGAGAAAAACTAAGAGATTTTGGAGACTGCTCCTTTCTACTTTGGTACACATATATCCTTCAAGCAAATTATTGAAGCTTTAAGTTCAGCAAGCAGAGTAACACAGAATGTACCACAAATCAATCAATGCATACTGTATTTCGAAAGACAAAATAAAAATAGGTACTAAATATAAAAGATGTATGAGGAAAATAGACAATTGCTTTATTAGTTCAAAATATTGTGGAGATATGTCTATTCCCTATGTTTCTAGGTACAAATTTATTTATTCTTTCATCATATTTATATAGCTACCCATCTCATAGGAAAGTGATTTTAGGCAACACATTATAAAAAGTAGCCATAGAATTGAAATATTAAGACAAGTACAATTAAAAACATCTAAAACAGGGATGTCAAACTTGCATCATTACAGCATCATCACATGATGTATCAGGGCTTTCCCCCTCTTTGCTAAACAGGGTGGGGGTGGGGCCAGTACATGACTCAACCAGCCTGTGGACCGCAAGTTTGACACACCAGAGCTAAAACATTATTAATAACAAGACAATAGAAAAAAATGATGTTAAACATTCTTTAATTAGATCACTGTTTCTGTGAGATCCCCAAGCTTGCTGCATCAAGCATGTTTTGAAGGTCTTGTAGAAGGATATCAAGAGGCCAAGGTCACCTTGGGGTGGGGGTGGGGAAATGTTCTACACAGGGGTGTCAAACTCGATTTCATTGAAGGCCACATCAGGGTTGTGTTTGACCTTGGGGGGGAGGGGGAATGGCCAGGGTGAGTGTGGCCAGCTCAAAATAACTTGTGTCGGGGGCACCTGTGGTGGCCTGAGTGCTCTGCCAGGGAAAACGGGCTACTGAGCTTTGTTTTGGTTGTGATGGCCTCCTGCAACTCTCTGCCAGTGAAGATGAAGCTTGGGAGGGCTCCATGCGGCCTTCCCAAGCTCCATTTTCTCTGGCAGAGGCACTGCGGACTGGCCCTTTACTGTTTCCAGGGTGATCCATGGGCCAGATCTAAGCACCCTGTGGGCTGAATCTGGTCCACAGGGACACCCTTGTTCTATAAGATAGGTGCCACGGCAGAAAAGGTTTGCCTCCTGGGCCTTGCCAGATGGAACTCTTTTGCAGATGGGGCTCACACAATACCTCTCTTGCCAAACCTAATGGAAAAGGCAGATGCAATCATGTAAAGGCGGTCCCTCAAATCACCTAATCCCTGCCATGAAGGGCCTTAAAGAGCAACATCAGCCCCTTGAATTGGACCCAGAAGTAAGCTGGCAACCAACGCAGCTCTTCCATGTGTCATTCTCAGAAAAAGAAAAGGTAAGTAGAGACGAAGAAAGAGAACAAGAGGGAAAGAGAAAAAGAGACTAAATGTATAGAAAAAAAAATAGAAAAAGAAAAAAAATACTTTCCCTTTCATCAGGATAAGTCAAACAATTTCAGTAATTTAACCCCTTCTCATTGCACATTAGCATCTCTTATCCATGTCTTATCTCTTATCTCTTAGCAAATTAACAGTCTCTTTGTTCAATCAGCAAAAGTTTAAGATACTACAGTAGATTCTGTCTGTCTGTCTGTCTGTCTCTCTCTCTCATCTACCTACTTACCTAAACATTACACAAGTAAATCAATTTCATATTCATTCCCACAACACTTTATTTTCTCTAAAAATGCAACAAAAAATCCTCTTCCCGTATCACAATATATCACAAATGTTTTGCAGTGATCCAATTTTGAGTTCCCATGTGTGGATCATTGACACCAGACCTCTTTCCTCTAGGAATGGATATATCCAATTAATCAGCTTGAACCAATAAAAGACTTCTCCTTTATCACCAGTGTGTACTGTGGCTTTCCATCTCTATGCTGGATCCAAAAATGACTCTATTTTGTCCAAATTCATTTAGATAAAAACACTTTTCCTCAAAGACCATTCTTTTTTCAGTGCTTTAACTTCGTCTCCTATTAAAGAAGAAATGCTGCAACCTCTTCTTTGTTTTCCAAAGAGGATAGCAAAAGAAAGAGGGAAGTTACAACAGAAGGGAATATATGCAGTTTAGGGTTGAATTGTGAAGTCCTTGGTGCTCTCTGAGCTTGGTTGTTTGCTTGCAGACATTTCATTACCAAATTAGGTAACATTATCAGCGTGAATAACTTTATATATAGTAGCTTGTCCCATAAGTGTTGGTGGGAGTATGGTTTTCTCCTTAGTAGGTTGATTAGGGTACTGTTTGCTCCTTGTTATTAGTGAGAGTAAGTTTACATACTGGTAAGTTTATATATTGGTGAGGATATAATTTTCTTAGTAGGTTGATCGATATATTGCTTGTTGCTTGTTTTCAACCAAATCTACCAAAAAGAAAACCACAGTCCCATTAACATTGGCAGGGCAAGGTGGACTTCCGCCGGAAGCGCAGGTCGAGGCGACACGAGAAAGAAGAGCTCCGTCTTCTCGTGGCGATCTTTGTGCTGTGGTGCCCGAAAT
>JANHZT010002923.1:83333-95247 GCA_032468215.1 Stegonotus admiraltiensis | reverse complement strand
CTAATTCACTCAGAGCTGACTGCTAGACTGTTGAATAACCCGCACTTTGGATTCTCCAAGCAGCGCGCTGGAGAATGTGCATAAACAGAATTTGAATACTATTTAAGGTTCCAAAGAGATCCTGAAGTAAGCACCTAATTCAGTTAAACTTATTTTCAGATAACTATGTACTGGATTAAATACTTTCTGTACTGTTGTATTCCTCATATTGAATAACCCTGCTTTAGCTTTTTACAATTCAATATAGTGTAACCTAATAGTATAAACATGCTGATGTCTGTACGTGAAGAATATAAATGAAACATGTTACAGATGTTAGTAAAAATGTATCACATATTTTTATTAGTTTCATCCACCAAGCTTACCCAAGAACCCAATCACATGCAACATTTGCAAGATGAGCATTAATGTTTTGCAGCATTAATTACAGGTGACTAGTATTTCTGAATAAAATCAGATCCTGTGTATACTCCATTACACAAAGTAAGGTGTATTTTGGTTCTGAGTGCACATAAACTTTTTGACCAAGTCTTAATTTGGTCTATATTTATGTGTTTTGTATCAAACAAGCATATTAATATTTAATTCTCAGTTTACATCAAGTAACATCTGGTACACGTTCTGTACAGAGTTATAAAATAAATAATTTTATCCACTGTCTTTTTAAAAATGCAGAGAAATAATCAGTTTCGCATTATTTTCATGAAGGATCTTCTATTTTCTTTCTCCCGTTAAGTTGGAGATTAATGTTGAGTCAAAAGTATGTAAACTGCATGAGAAAATCTTTAAAAAAAAAGAAGAATTGCATCAGTCTGAACATTTTAACTAAAATGGTAAACACTTTTGTTCAGGGAATAATCAGAATCTTAATGTGGAACATAAATTAAAATATTCATGAAAATTATTCAACCTTTAGTTGAAATGCTTCCAACTGCCCATATTAAAAATCCAATCAAGGCTGCAGTTCTATTTTTAAATAACATTGCTTGGATTGTTGGGGGATTTGATGTAAATCTTTTGCTATTGTAGATCAGGTACAACTATCAGGATTATCATGAAAATTCAATTTGTAAGATTCCAATGCATAACATAGTAGTATGTTTCACCAATGACCCAATTCTACCAGATCAGCTATTAAGTTGCTGGTCCGTCAAATTAAAAGATGCATAAGCACAAGCTTGGACATTCAGTTCAATAAATTACTAGTTCTGAATCTGTAATTTATTTACAAGCTTTCTTTTCCCCTAAGATTGCTGATATTAGCAACCAGCAATATACCAAAACCATTTTCAGTTCAGATACTTGGGGCTTATAAGAAACTTACAATTACAATACAATACAATTACAATTAAGTGTATCAAGTAAAAAGCATTCTAAATCACTGTAGTTTAAACATACATTAAATATGGTCAAATTAATCAATTTCAACAATAATCATCACTGCATTCATATGTTGAGTCAAGTTCATTTTTTAAAAAAATAATGCAAACCAAGCTTTCACTTGCCTAAATTTCCCATCATCTTACTTCACGTTATTATAATTTGAATTAAAGATTTGTTTATTGCCAAATAAAAATTGCTGGATATTTAGAACAAAAGTTATTTATGAAATAATTCACTTTAATATTCTTTCTTTTATTATACACAAGGCGGGTGTGGTTTAATAAAATTCTATGTAAGTCCTGTGGGTTGGTTTTTAATTTGCTTTAGTCACAACCCTGCTCTGTAGTGTCTCATTATATCTTTAAACTCTGGAACATATTACTGAATCAGTGGTGGGTTGCTCTTGGTTCGGACCGGTTCTATAGAACCGGTAGTAAAACCAACTGACCCCAACGTCATCAGGAAGCTTCTGCACATGTGGGACGCGCACGGCCCCATTGCAAACCGGTAGTAAAGGAAAGTAGAACCCACCCCTGTACTGAATGTGTAGTTCATATACAGATATATAGTACATAAGATGGAAAATTATTCTGACTTGCTTTTTTCAATTTCTGTGTGAAATATAAAGTAAACAGTATTATTGCTTTTCTGTGAAAACTATTTAAAGATAGAGTTTTGGTCATTGTTATTTTTAAAATTGGAATACTTGAACACTTTTTAGTAATCACTGGTATTTTTAGTATTTGCTTCCTTCTTCAAAACAGACATAGACAAACTAGATATCAAGTTTATTACAGTCAAGTTAACAAACTGGATATAAAGTGAAAGATCTGTGGCAAGGTTGCTAATTCACAGGAAGTTATTTATTTAGCATATCGCCTACAAGTCCAGGTATGCTGCAATGTTACACACAGTAGAAGACCTGGCAGCTGACAGCTATAGGAAGTAACAAGTCAGAGAATGTATTAACAAACCTGATATTCCTCTTGGTTTCATTTACACTGGTCTTGTTTTTTCCAGTCTTCCCCAATATCAATTCATTCTAGAATCTTCCTACTTAATCCAGTTGTATATAAAACCCACATAAACCCTATATAAAACCAAATAACGTTTCTGGGAGAGAGATCAAATGACCCATTCCAGATGTTACCAGAAGCATGCCTTGGGTATACAAGAAAATGTAGATAATAAGGAAGCTAATCTTGACATAAATATGCCAGATCTGTTACTAAAGCAACAAGAGAGAAAGAGGGGGAAGGGAGGAGCAAAACACAGACTTGCAAGAATATATTACTATAGCCAATATTAATAAAAATCATTTTAGCCTTCATGTAGACTTGATTTCTTGGTTTGGTGTACAGTTGTAGTCTTTCCTTCTTCTCTTGGATCAGTAACCTGTATCTCTGGCCCACTGATTTCTCTTCCAAATACTGCATTCAAATGATGAGTTTGGACTAAGTCTAAGTTCCTTTTTTTATTGTCTCCCCCCAATCTTTCCATGTGGCTTGCTTTCCAAACACAATAAAGAACGGATGGAAAAAGCACTGCCTGACAAGTATTTGGGTAGCATATGAAATTTGAAAATCCAAGAAGATAAAACAGTATCTTTGGCTTCTACCTATGCTTCAAATAAAAATAAAGAACAATTTTGTAACAGATTTTTTTTCTTCAAAATCTAATCAAATTTGAAGAAGCATATTTGAAGAATTTGAAGAATACTTGCTTGCGCAGTATTGGAGTTAAAGATCTGAAATTAGATAAATCCAAAAAAGATGGATTGCAAAAGTGTTTTAATATATGAAGGTGGGGTTCTTGGGGTTCTATGAACTACCGGTAGGTTATTTCCTTGCAGACATTTCATTACCAAACAAGGTAACGTCATCAATGCTACAAGGGAATAGGGTTTGCTCTTATATATGGAAGAATGGGCATTAACATATATTTGTAGATTAGAAAATCCAATGAAGAGAGGCTCCACTTTTTTTAACAAAACATCAGTCATACTCTAGAATAGACATATGATGAGCATCTAAGTGTTATGGCCCACCAGCAGCCAGTGGCGCTGGTGGCAGACTCAGACAGTGAGGAGATTGAGGAGGAACATGGGCCAGTCCTGGAGTCTGGGGATGGCTCTGATGAGTGCTCTGCGTCGGAGGCAGAGATGGGGCCAGGGCCATCTGACAGTTGTTAGCTGCCTTTGGAGTCAGACATCAGTGGGGCAGAAGAACAACTGGAGCCTGTTCCCACTGTGTGCATGTGCAGAGCTGCCAGGAGAAGGGAACAGCTAAGGAACAAGGGTCGACCCAGGAGTAAAGCTACAGGTAGACAGTGAATGGCCTGTCCCATAGGCAATAAAGAGGAGCGAAAGGGTAGTGGAATTTCCAGGAGACAATTAGTTCACTTAATTGGTTTGTGACTCTCAGAGACTTCTTGCCAAGTTTTGAAGATATCGGACTGGCAGCTCTCCAAGCCAGATAAGGTCTGTGATTGTAAATTCTCCCTTGAAAGACTTTGCTGGATGTGAATGAGAGAAATTCACAGTAACTTAATAAAAAGGGTTTTTTTGTCAGAAGAAGGAGTCTGCTTCATGCTCTTGGGAAGCCTAGCTCAGAACACTAAGATGCTGAACACCATATTTCAAAGAAGTAGAAATTCTCCCAATGATATACATAGATCATAATTCAAGTTTAATCATATGAAGTCTGGGTGGAAAACTACCTTTCATATGGGTTATTATTTCTATGACAGTCTTACAAAAAAAGTAAAGAGAGACTACAATTATTTCCAAACAAAAAGGCATCAGGAACCTTTCTATTATTTATTCCCTGGGAAACAAGAAGAGCATATATAAAGGCCTTTTAAACCAATTAGCCACAAAACAAAAAAAAATATAACAAACAAAAACAATATTTGGATTCTAAAATAAGAGAATTGGAAAAAATAAAACCAAACAAAGAATTAATGAAAGAATTACAAGAAATTAAACAGTAAAGACATTTATTAGAAATAGTAGAATTACAGAAGGTAATAAAATTTATTGAACAGAAACATCTTAGTACATTTGAACCTGCAAACAATTCAGAAGAAATACTAAAATAATAGTATTAAAGAAAAGGTCCAAATTGTTACATTTTAAAACTGGAAATAGAATTGGCAGGTTTTTGTTTTTTTAAAAAAACCCATTATATTCCAAAACTAATATTGATGAAGCCGCTATGAATAAATATATAGAAAAGTTCATTATCAAAGAATTGATTATCAACATATCAACAAATTTTTGTATTCAATATTCTATTTAAATAATACAAACTTAATAATTTAAAGCATAATATACCAAACAATGTATAGAAACAATACAATGTATTACATTTATTAAAAATGTAGAAACAAGCAAAAAACAATCTATACTCTAAATTTCACATTATTTCAGCTGGTAAAATGTAAACTGTGAATGGGGAAAGAAGTCTTCTGTTTTGAGAAACTGAGAAGGAAGCCAATGACTGGGCAATGATATCAAACCTGACCCACTTGTGCGCCAATGTCCCAATCTGGCTATGTTTTCTTGCTGACTATAAAGTGCCATAAGGGGAATGATGGTAAAACAGAGAAGAATGATAACTATTCCAGCACTGGAATTTGCATATAATTATGTATTTTATGAAACTGCTTCTTGTTGATACAAAGAGGGAATAGGTAGTTCTCTAAACTAAAATTATCTTTTTTGTTTTTCCATGTGCATTATTTTCAAAATCTGAAAAGCTGTCCATAAGACTGTGACTGTTTTGAGGAAAAGAATATGGAAAACGAATTAATCCAAGATCTTTTGCTTTGCTTCTTATTCTCACTCATTCACAGAATTCATGGTTCTTTCCCAGCATTGCTTTCTATGTTCACACCATTTCTCCTCATATTAGAGAAGGGCAGAGATTCATATAGAAGTGGTACAATATCAAAAGCTCCAATTAATGTCAAAGCAGTGTATCATGTCAAAAGAGAGAAATTCCTATTCATTTATGACCACAAGATATATCAGATACATTTTTTTAATCTGGACTTTGAATTTTAATTTCAAGCTATTTCTAAGGGGAAAAAAAGAAATAATGACATAATCCACTGAGGTTTGGATAGAACTAATCTCAGTCAATATGTCATGTCCAACCATCTCTTCTTTAAAGCCTTGTAAGTTTATTTTAGAATTTAGAAATACTACCAAATTCTGCAGGCAGAGCTTAGTTTAGGCAGCAACCATTTGTATAATCAATTCAAAGCAAAACAAACCAACAAAAAACAAGAGGATCTCCAACATTACAATAATTTTAATATTCAACCCAATTCCAATTGCTTATTCATATTGTAGCACATTATAAGCCATGGCTTTGTGTGTAACTTTTGTTACATTAGCCACTGCCCATACACAAATGTCACTCGATAGCATTAGCCTGCAGTAAATTGCCGGTTCAATAAAGAATGCCGCAACTGTATTCACTGAAAGCAAAACATTAAATTAAATCCACTTGGTTCTATTTCTCTGTGAAATCTGATAGCAGAGGCTAAGCACATTCTGAATCAATTCTTAAACACTGTGATGGACTATACAAAGGCAATTAACTTGGCTAAGTTTTTATTGGTCTTTGGAATGAAAAGGAATGCCCTTTCTAGATTGGAAAGCATTTACCCCTGAAAAAACAGATTGCACTTCATGGTACTTTTGGATCTGCCAAAGTCCCAGTTTACTTCAATAGCAGTTACCATCTAAAAATGGCATAGAAGCCCTACCTATTCCTAGAAAGAAAAGCTTGCCCTCTGTGATCTGTATTAGTAGTTTCAGAATTGGATTCCTGAAATATGTTCTGATATTGGTTGCTGAACCTAGCTGTGGAGCTACACTTAGTGCAGAATGCTAATAGATGGCTTAAGATGGAGGTACCTTACTACTGTACATATATAGGGGTGCAGTGGCTAAGTGGTTAGAGGTGCTGAGCTTGTCAGCTAGAAAGCCATCAGCCAGGTTTGAGACCCGAGCACTGCATGACAGGGTGAGCTCCTATTCTTGCCCCAGCTTCTGCCCACCTAGCAATTTGAAAGCATGCACGTGTGAGTAGATAAATAGGTACCACTTCAATGGGAAGGTAACAACATTCCAAGCACCTTGGTGTATAGTCATATTGGCCACATGACCCCTGCAGCATCTTCAGACAACTCTGGTTCCCTTGGCTAAGAAACAGAGATGAGCCCCACCCCCTAGAGTCAGACATGACTGGACAGGGAAAACTTTTACTTTTTTTCTTTACTACATGTATACTGCTTTTAGTCAAAATAATCTACAGGCTGTCAGTCTACTCCTAAAACAGGTTCAATATAATATTACTATGCTAAGATGTGACAAATTAGTTCAAAAACACCCCAATACTTATCAGTTTAGATCAGAGGCATCAAACTCAAGGCCCAGGGACCAGATCTGACCCATGGGGTACTTGGATCTGGCCTGTGGGACTGCCCTGGAAGGACCAGCCCACAGTGCTTCTGCCAGTGAAAATGGAGCTCGGGAGAGCTCCATTTTCACTGGCAGAGGGTTGCAGGAGGCCATGGCAGCCAAAAACAGAGCTCAGGAGCACGTTTTCGCTGGCAGAGTGCTTGGGCCACCACAGGCGCCCTCGACGTCAAGCTGACCATGCCCACCCCAGGCCCCTGAGGTCAAACACAACCCTGATGTGGCCCTCAATGAAATCAATTTTGACATCCCTGGTTTAGATACTTACTAACTTTAAGGAAGGTCCAGATCATTGCAATAGAGAGGATCTTTTCTCTAGGGTTGCAAATTCTGTGGAACGATTTTGACTGCAAAGCTTAATTTAAACAATTTAACTAGAAAGCTAATGTTTTTCATATGTTCTCTGAAAGACATCGCATGAAAGTCTTTCCCAACCAGTAACTCCTACCAAACTTGTATTTTAATAGAATGCTTCATTTTTCTATTATATTTGAAAACTGTCTTAAGATTTATATCACTGAAAGGGCTACTCTATCTGTGCTGGAAAAATCTTCATGAGCACTAGATGGCAAAGAAATTCAGAAAACTCTTTTTTTTTGAATGGGAGGGGCTGCTGTTTCATGGTTACCTGCAGTTTTGTAGCCAAATTATGCATAATTTCATTAAAACATAGCTAGTTTAGTAGATTTGGTAGTTATTATTAAAGGAACCAAGCACATGTGCTGGTTTTTCATTGCCCATATTTTTCACTAATCATATATCCACTGAAAAATACATATTAGTACTTTTTTTATATAAAACTATGCCAGATGATATTTTGATGCATAATTAATGGGAGAATATGTTAATATTGCATATATTCAACATTCATTTTTATAACACCATTTACTGAGCTAAGTTCACTGTGCTATTTTAAAGATAAGCAATGTATGGCTTGATTTAGTGTGCGTATATTTATTTAATGTAACAGTATACAGTTAGCAGTAATTATACATTAACATGTTTTAAAGCTTTCTTTCAGACGTTACTATTTCTAGTAACTAGAAATTTCTAGATTCTCTAGCTTAATAGTCTTCCTATTACAAGTTAAAAGAAAATATGGCGATAAAAAGTAAAAATATATACAAGGACTTTATCATATGACATCTATTAATTATTCTATTAATGAAAAAAATTCATTGGAGTATTTTTTGTCTACTCTTTTTAAAAAGTAGGGTTCTAATTCCAATTTCACCTTTTTCCAGTGTATTTTCCAAGCAGCTCACATCTCTAATTTGAATATCTGTTCTATACCCATCTGAATAGACTACAATTAAAGAAGGCTTTATAACAAATTTGAATTAAACAGCCTCATAAACGCAGTTGGTTACTTACAACTAGATGACCTTGCCTATCTCACTGATTACATGAAATTATATCATGTATAATCTCAGATCGAGTGTTAAGTAATTCTATCAAAGACTTTCAAGTCCAAATTTATTTAAGTGTCATCTTTTCAATGTAATTAGCATTAAACTGTGTTAGCAGAGGATTAGCAAAAGACAAGTGGAAGTGCTGCAAATTATATTTATCATTCTAATTCTTCAATTCCTGTTACTTTCAATCCTTATTTATTAAACATATCTCAGTAAAGAAAAAAAATAATAGAAGCCGTACTTTATAATAAAAGATCAAATATTTTTTTAAAAAAATCCTACATTTTTCCTGGCAATTTTCTTACTTGACTGTTTAGTTGACCTACTAGACGAAAATCTATGCCATTTTTTCCAATTGCAACTCACTGTTTTTGATGGTAGAAACAATAACAAATTATAGTATCACTCATCGCTACAAAAAACATACTACAGAAAGCAAAAATATACTAGAACATTCACTGGAAATTCCAATGTAACAAAATGATTGGAAATTCAAAATGAATTGATCATATCAGAAAGAGAAGGTGTGTACTCATAAGGAGGGGGTGAGGAAAGAATATAAAACACATAAAACCTATAAAACAGTATGTCAGTCCTGAAAGCCATCTTTTACATTGGATCTTCAGGACTGCCACATTTAGTGCTGTGGGAAACTGGGAGGGGGATTGTGTGGAGTGGAGAGATATCTAGCCATAGTAACATTCATTTCTTTGAAAGTCAAGGACATTCTGCCCTGCAGCTGGAGTGGTGTGACTGGGAGGTACCTCCAGTTGGGAAGATTGATTGGACCATGTGATGGACATGTGGGTGCTGGGCAGGGACTTGCACTTTCTTTTGGGTGGGGAAAACCTGGAAGCTTTCAGATTCGGGTTTCCCCAGATGTGCCAATATGACATCTCTAATAAAATGGAACTTTGAGGAACTACTGGCCTTGGAGTCTTCTTTCGTTGCGGGTATTACTTGGAAGTGAAGAAAGGCAGCACATATAAAAATGTTGAAGACGGTCCTCTAAGTGTTATATAAGAAAGCCAACAAGGATCATAATAAAATGCATATTGGGAGTTGTTTCTTTGATTATCAGTCACATGGAGTAGTAAAAATCCTTATCTATAACTTATGACTTATTTTTTTAACATCTCCATGAGACAAAATACTTCAGCCCAAACAATCCACAGAATGCTATTTTAACCTAAACCAAGGCAGTTTTTGACTAAAATGGTCTGACTGAGATCAGCATATGTGGGCCTGGTTGGGGTAGATTGTAGCGGTGATTCAGAAATATAATTTGATGTTATTTTATCCTATTTTACATATTTATGTATTAAATTATTGTATTTTATCCCATAATTATTGTATTTTACCCTATTCTTATTTTAAATTGTTTTTATAGGATTTTATTGGTAATACGTGTTTGAACCTTGTATTTTGATATGGTCTATATCAAAATATTTTCCTTTAATTGTATTCATTTTATGTATTCAATTCATGCTTATACTTATACAGTATATATTATCTAATATGTACTCGACAAAATAAAATCAATCAATCAATCAATAATCAATAAAGCTAATCTAATCTAACCTAAACCTAGGCAATTTATTAACACTCAATATGCTAATGGTAAGGGGCTATGCCGGTGATGGCAAATCTATGGCACACGTGCCAGAGGTGGCACACAGTGCCCTCTCTGTGGGCACGCAAGCTGTCGCCCCAGTTCAGCTCTGCGCGTACGCCTCCCACCAGACAGCTGGTCTTCAGGTCTCTGCTGCGCATGCGGAGGTGGAGTGGGGCGTGTGTGGGGGACCCTGTGCACATGCACAGGGGGGCGCATGCAGGATCCTGTGCATGCACATGCAGGGCACATGCAGGGTGTGAGGGCATTGCATTTTGGAGGTTTGGGCGCACATGCAGACATTCGCACGCACATGCTTTGGGCACTCGGTCCAGAAAAGATTAGCCATCACTGGGCTATGCTTTCAACTACTACCAAACTCCAGGCAAGTAATGCTATAAAATGTCAAAAGAATCTCTTGCAACTTTAAACTTTCTTTATGGGGACTTGGAAAGAAAAGCAATAGGCCTTAAACTGAATAGAAAAAGTCTTCCCTTATTTGCATTGCTTTTCTCATCCTGCTAAACACCTGATGTTTGTGCTGTATATAGAAAAAACTAGGACTAGCACAATAAGCCTAGTGCTGCCTCCCTTATTACAGTCAGTTGAAGCACTGTGTTGTTTCCGTGAGCAGTAATTTCTCTCTTCCTTGATTTTGTGTGTGCTGCTAGCACAGCCAGTGATTTTAGAGGCTTAGTGGAGTTTCTCATCCTGCTGGAGAAGAACTTGTGATACCAGTTCATAATTATTTGTTGCCAGCACTTTTGAGCACGTACAAAAGTTTCAAAATTTAAAGCTTAGGAAGTTCATCTTTTCTCATTGCTCACAAGAAAAGCCTTTCTTGTACCTGAAGATTTTGTTTAGTGGCTCAGTGGCTAAGATGCTGAGCTTGTCAATCAGAAGGTCAGCAGTTCAGCGGTTCAAATCCCTAGCGCCATGTAATGGAGTGAGCTCCCGTTATTTGTCCCAGCAACCTAGCAGTTTGAAAGCACGTAAAAAATGCAAGTAGAAAAATAGGTTCCACTTTGGTGGGAAGGTAATAGCGCCCTGTGCGCCTTTGGCATTTAGTCATGCCAGCCACATGACCATTCGGACAGCGCTGGCTCTACGGCTTAGAAACACAGATAAGCACCACCCCTAGAGCCAGAAATGACTAGTACGCATGTGGGGGGGGGGGAATCTTTACCTTTACCTTTAGATATATGTATGCTACTTAAAAAACTTCTGATAGTGGGACAGTCAAGAACTAAAGCGTCAATCAAGCAGGAGTATTGATATAATTGTTCTGATGGATCAAGGAAACTGGATGACCACTATGAACAAAAATCCTTCATGCCAGCAAATTACCTATTCAACATTACCCACCCAAAACATTATAGAGCTTTCCTGTTGGCCCACTTTAAGGTCTTGCTTTCCACAATGCTTGTGGAAAGATATAACAATAACCCTTTTGGCAGTCTGAACTTACTTTTGTGATCCGCAGAAATCTGTGACTCTAGAAAGCATTCTTTGATACCGTGTTTTCCCGAAAATAAGACCCTGTCTTATATTTTTTTGAACCCTGAAATAAGCACTTGGCTTTATTTATTTTATTTTATTTTATTTTATTTGTTTATTTATTTTATTTGTTACTTCAATTTATATGCTGCCCCTCTCCGAAGACTCAGGGCGGCTCACAGTACATTAAAAAAACACTATAAAAACATTTTAAAATTAAAAACATTAGAAACATAAAAACCCATTCACACCATTCATGGCCGGATCTCGTCAGATCGCAAGGCGAGATCAACAGCCCCAGGCCTGCCGGAAAAGCCAGGTCTTCATCGCTTTTTGGAAGGCCAATAGGGTGGGAATGGTCTGGACCTCAGGAGGTAACTGGCTCCAGAGAGCTGGGGCAGCCACAGAGAAGGCCCTCCCCCGTGGGCCCGCCAGCCGACATTGTTTAGCTGACAGGACCTGGAGGAGACCAACTCTGTGGGATCTTACCGGTCACTGGGAGCTATGCGGTAGAAG
>JANHZT010002922.1:94454-106875 GCA_032468215.1 Stegonotus admiraltiensis | reverse complement strand
AATGGAATGGAATGGAATGGAATAGAATAGAATAGAATAGAATAGAATAGAATAGAATAGAATAGAATAGAATAGAGCGTTGGAAGGGACCCTGGAGGTCTTCTAGTGCCCTGCTTAGGCAGAAAACCCTACACCACTTCAGAAAATCGTTTTCCTGAATTTGTGTTACATTGGCCCATCACTTAGTAGGAGTACATCTATCAACAGGATTGAAGCCTGAAAGTCTAAAACAATAAGGTAAAAGTTTCATAAAATCTGTAGTTCAAAGTCAAATGGAGGTTGGTGCACCAAATTTATAGTTGGTACGAAGTGTGGATAACAGATTATATTTAATGATTAGTGGAAAAGAAAGTAGTTGTTCCTTCTAGCTCTGAAAACAGAAAGACCATTTATCTCCTGTCTATCTTGTTTTATGATTCACAGGAAAAACAAATTCTCTCCAATATTCTGCCAAGAAAATCCATGGACATTCATAACCAAGATTAAGTCAACATGATATTTAAGATGAAACATTAATCCCCCATATTAGAAGGCATATACTGAAGAACTAGGAGAACAGAGGTCAGTATAGATGCCACAAGTGCTTATGTTGTGGCTGGATCAAAGTCAAAAGGATATCCAACTGCAGATATGCCCACAGTTAGTTTACTTTATTAATTAGCCCTTGGGACATATTAAAGTGCAGAGTTCCAGACACAAATTATTACTAAAATCTGATAAAAACAATTTAAAATGGAATTGGATAAAATACAATTTAAAATGAAATTGGAACGATTTAAAATGAATGCAGATATGTGCAGAGGCAAAAGGCAAGTCTAGTGTTGCAAAGATAGATAGATACAACTCATACTACTACAACAAATATCATTACCATGAGCCAAGATAAGTTCATGTTGTCAGAGCAGAAATGTCAAGACTGATATTGAAATTCTGTGAATCAGCATCCTGATTCAGAGATTTCAACCTCTGAGAAATACATCCAAACTCAAGCCCCTCCTTTTCTTAATATAAAATGGGACAAATCTCATTTCATCTCACCTGCTTTGCAAGGGAGCTGTTCCAATCGGTCGTTAGTCCCAGTCTTACAATAAGCATGGAGCTTATTGTGCCCTATCTCAACTGCTCCAAGTTAGATTGTCACCAGCTAAAGCTAAAGCACTCCAAGATTCAGAAAGGTCTGGAAAATATCAATAGTTGTCACTCTTAGCTCTCTTTTTCTGTCAGCCATTTTAAGTAAGCCAAATCAGGAAATAGATTCTGCTAGGACAACTAGAATTCCATTGCAGATGGAATAAGAGAATCTTGAAATTGGAAAAGAGATTCTTGGTGGGACTAGAAGCATAGATGAGTTGACATCCTGAAGATCTTTGAGACTGCAATTGGATGTGGAACTACACTTTCAATTCTACATAGTGAAATTCAGTGTCTTTTATTTGTTTAATTTTATCCCTATTCTTCTCAAGCTATAAAGTGTGATAAAACTCTTCTCTTGAGTTCCATGACATTTCTCATTCCCATCCTGGGATACATTTTCCCCCTGTTCATTCCCTACCATCTGATAAAAATATTTTAATATATTTCTGATGTGGAAAGTTCTCTGGGAGATAATGTGCTTTTCTTATGGTACATTGCAGCCAGAGGAATTATTTTGATGAAATGAGCACTCGTAATTTGTTTACTGTATCTTCATGAATTAGTAGTCATCTGCACACCAGCTGAAATGGAGGGTCAGGTACATTACCATTTGACATCTCCTGCCTTCAATGAATTAAATTAACCTCTTAAACATCTCCCATCTTTTTGTAGTTCAGAAACTGAAAATGTAGCAGAACTTCCCCCCTGAAACTTAATTCCTGAAATAATCTGAAAAGATTTATCTTAAAAAGTAGATGTAGGTTTTATTCAGTCAATGATGTTCTTGCTCTTATTACTAATTCCTTCTAAATTCTGTAGTCTGTCAAATTGGTTTAGCTTTAAAGTTGTCTGTCCCTCCCCACCACCACCCCCGTTGTAAATTGCTTCTTTGGAAATTGGGAAATGAACCACTAAAATTTTAAGAAATCAAGTCTGGGGTGGGGTAAGATAAAAGCTATGGAATATTAAATTTGAGAAAACAGCATGAAATATCCAGAAAATGATACTATGCTAAAAAAGATGCCAAGTCCTGTATGATTATGTAAATTCTTACATTGAGAAGTGGCTAAAGAAAAATGGATGTAGCTCAGGGGATTTCCAATACTCAGGCATTCTTTCATTGTTTGGGCTCACGGATCAAAAACCATGTTTTATTTTTTCATGTTGCTGAATATTTTGAAAAAAAAAGTTCATTCTGACACCGTATGTTTGCCTGTTTTATAGCTAAATCTACATACATTTTAGTGCAGCTTTCTGGCTGAGGTGAATAATAGCTCAAGTTCTGAAGGCTTTTGGTGTTATTATTTCCATTTTCATACATGGACAATTACAGTACTTGTAAAACTGAATTAACTGTTACAATTAATGAATTATACCAAAATAATTGCTATTGTGGGCTGTATTTTTATAGTCAACAAAGTCATTGATAAAAAATGCACGTGTATTTTGACAGTTAAACATCTGAAGAACTTAAAGGATTACCTGACAATCTATGGTTAGAGTTATGGGTGGCAGATAGAGTAAAATCTCTAGAGGTACAAATGTCTATTTTCTTCCCCCCCCCCCCTGGAAGAAGTGCATATTTTAAATGCAACTAAATGTGTTCTTGGTCTTGGTTAATTTTAAATACTGTGAGAAATTCATTTAATCTACAAGGATGGCCTTGGGCATTTGTAGCTAGTTTAAGATTAAAAAAATGTACACACTTTAGTTAAATTTTGAATTATACCTCTCTAAACCTTTTTCGTAACTGGCATTACTTTGAAGAAGCACAAAACAATTACTTTTCAATGGCAAAAGGACACAATTGTCCACCCTCCAATCTCAAGAACAAATGAAAAGGTTTATGGTATTACCTTTCTATCTATTCTGCACATTTATAAATATGGCACTTTGTCTTTGTTGCCATGTTACTCATATTCAGTGGAATATTCTACAAAATCTCAGTTAGAATGACTGCAACTGGAATTAGAATAATTTTCATACAATAGTTGTCACACTGTTCTAGCATACGTATTGAGGGTTACAATACACCTGAGATGTCAATATGAATGCCAAAGCAGTAAGAGTATAAAAGGTAAGCTTAAATTCCAAGTTTAAGGTATTCTCCCTATAGAAACCCTTGTATTGTTATTGATGATGGTTTTGGTTCTTATTTCTATGTGTCATATTGATTTAATACTGGCTCATGGTTTTGGTCTAGAGTAGGGGTCCCCAGCCCCCAGGCTGCAGCTTACTACCAGGCCGTCGCCTATTCAAAATCAGGCTGTGCAAGCGATGGGCAAGCACGTGTGTGCAAAGCTCCATTTGCATGAATGGAGCTTTGCATGAGCACTCTCTGCTTGTGCAAGTGGAGCTTTGTGTATGAGCACAAGTGCATGCCACTCAAGTGACCTCTGCTTGCCCAAGTGAAGTTTCACGCACAAGCTCCATTTGCATGAGTGCAGGGCGTGCACATCCGCTGCTTGCACCAATAGAGCTATGTGCGTGCACTTCCCACTCTCTCTCACACACACATGCATGGAGCTGGGCTGCCAAGCTGGAAAGGTTGGGGACTACTGATCTAGAGAGAAGTTCCCAGATAGTAGTATTAACAAAGCTTAATAATATTTAACATAGAATAATTGTAATCATATTCACCTCAAAGAAAAACTAGGTCCTCTTCAATACCATTTTGAAAGAGGTATTGCCTTAAGATTAGGAAACATTTTTTTCCTATGAACTATTTTAAATTCAGGCAACTTAGTCTATTTCAAGAGTTTCTGGCAACTGTGTCCTGCACTATTCAACACTACTGTTGATTGCAACTCAATATTGATAAATTGCTACAGAATGAACAAGACTCCTGAACAAGGACTGCTGAGAATTTCCTATTAAGGGTTGCTTGAACCACAAGATGGGTGACAAATAAATTTGACAAATAAATAAAAAAGGGGCCCAGGAAACTTCCCCAGATACCTCAGAAAACCATCCCGATCCATCAATCACAGAAAATTCATTTTCTCTTTTTTTCATTTCCTTCAAATTCCAGTTAGGATTTATCCATGTCCTGGGGGGAAAAAAATCAGCCAGTTGCCTTCATAAAGTGTAATGATTCTCACAAGCTCTGGAGTCCTGATGCAGCTAAGCATTGATTAAAATTAGTCCATCAAACTTGCAAGAATAGCATATCAAACTTAATCTGACATTACAACCAGACATTGGGATGATAGCAAAATTATTTTTATCTATCCAACCATAGATAATCATATTCTAAAGTAACACCATAAACCAAGTCCAGTATATGATTTGCTATATGCATCAGGCAAGATATTCATTGAGACAGGTCTATAGAGGTAATAGTAGACATGACATCCCAAACCATTAATGATGACTGAGCCTCACTGTGTACATGTTAAAATCTCCAAAAACTAGTGTTTGAGTGCATGGGCAGATATTGGTAGCAAGTGGATAGTACATTAGCAAAATTCTTCTGAATGTAGCCCCAACATCAGATGCAATTATTCCAGATTTGTATACCGTTGCTTGAAAGACCACTCTATTCCTCAACACCACCACTGCTCTTATTCCAATACAGAGTTTGATACTATATTTCATAAATGATGGGCACATTTAGGATAGATCTCCCCCTTTCTCTAATTAGTTTTCTTGGCATATTGATTAAAGCTTTCCATCAATCTGACAGGATTCACAACAGCATCACTGCTGTTTACAATCATAATTATGGTTGCTTTTCATTGTCTCCCCTTCCCAATTGTTTCCCCCTGCCCCATAGCAAATTGTTATAGTTAATATATTAGCAGATTGATTATAGCATGGATTATTTTATCACATATTTCTTTCTTTTAGTTTAAGGCTCACTCTTGTCCAGTCTATGAGAAACTCTTAAAACTCTGCAGCAGAGTTACTCAGGCAAACGGTTTTATTTAAAACACAAGAAAGGTTTCCAATACTACTCAAACCTCTATGCCTGCTCTCAGATCGGGATTTTTTCACCAAATTATTGGCTGTTTTGAATCGTATTTTTCCATTGCAGTTATTTTCATATTGTTGCATTATCAGTAAAGGGCTGGATATGGACAGTTCAAATACAGTGGTTATCTTTAACAAGATGAGACTGTACACTTTAAATACAATATAATTTTGTCTGCAAATGATGATTGTTTTTTAAATTTACATCTTTCTATGGCATCTTCAGCTCCAAATGGCATTCTCTGAGAAATGTCACATCAAAGAGGCTATTTCCTTTAATTTTTCTGCATTTTTTCCCCCGAAACTAGTTCACAAGTTACTATTGGGGCTGAACTGAACCTATTACTTAGTTTCGTTTCTGGAAATGTTGAGAAATCTTTCTCATTTTGTTCAAAAACACAAGTGGTAGAGAAGCATTTTGGCCTGTAAGAACATATGAATGATAAGTAGTCTTAATATTTTTTTCATTCCTAACTTCCTGATTCTGTTTAACCATTGAAAATATGTTGTCTGGTTTCTGCTCAGGTTTTATGGGAGAAAAAAAAAACCCAGAGGAGATTGTTGTTTGTTCAACTCTTTTTTTAATCAAAATGCTAATGTTCTTGCCAAACCTAATTGTTTAGCTGGAAAGGGTGAACATGATTAACTTTAATTTGAGCACCCTGATAACTAATTAAAATTAGGATCTTTTGGCTATGCTCTAGGCATCTTTGCCCTTTAACATAGCAACACAGAATTGTTTGTCACTGTCTCGTGTGAAATTTTAGTTTGATTTATTGACACTTTAAAACCATCTTACTGTTGGAACTTAATCAAACCTAATTGCAGATTCTGCAATCTGGATGGCTCAAGGCTTCCATTCCATAGCTTACCTCTAAATATTGCTTGTCAGGCAGAATTTTCTTTCCTGATTTTCTCATGGCACTTTGCATTAGCCCTAGATTGCTGTGTGCATTGTTTAAGGATTTTGCAGATACAATCTTGTATCTGCTAAAGATAAATGACAAGCATTTAAAGCACTTTTATAAACAGATATTGCTTGATGATGGATATTGAACAATGTATAATTTATCTTCACACTTGACTTCTTTCCCTTGCAGCATTTAGAGTTATGAAAAATATTGTTAAAAAACAATTCTTCACATGGTAAATGTCAAGGGACAATTTCCACAGGGTCCCTGTCCTGTAAAGAGAGGAAATGAGGGATATGGAGCTTATGTAACATATTAATTTAAATTCAAGATCAGTAAGCAGGAAAGCATCCATTCAAATTCTTTCAGTTAATCCAAATACCATTGAAACATTGTTAGCATCTTCTTAAGTGCCTTCTTGCTAAATTACCTTTAAGTAAATATTAAAATTACTTCTTTAAAGATTACACTCAGATTTACTCTCAGTCAACAGCAGAGTTTGATATAGTGTCTAAGGCACTGGGTTGGAAACTGGGGGACTAGGAATTCTAGCTCTCTGTTAGGCCTCCCCCACAACCCACTCCCCACAAAAAATAAAAGCAAAAAAAAAACAAAAAACAAAAAACAAAAAACAAAACTTGGCTAGGTGACTTTGGACCAGTCATTCTCTTGTATGGGAAAAATAGGAGGTCGAAACATGAGGTAAATATGAGACCTTGAGCTGATAAAAAAAAATAAAGAAGGAATAAAACCTAACAAATAGAAGATACCACCACCCCTTTTTCTCCAGCATCTTGTGATGCAAGCGGGATAACTTCCAGGAGAACAATCTATTAACTAAATGTTTTGCAAATATTGTGATGAGAATATTTTGATTCGGAAAGCCTTAGGCATAGCCAAAAGCAATGCATGGAGATAAAACAGCCCAGTGTTTTATTGTGTTTGAAGCCATTTTCTTTATGTATTAATTTTGTAATAGTGAAATGGACGTAATGGATGTAATCGTGAAATGGAAACTAATGAAATGGAGTTGCCACCAGGAGATTTAAGTCCCAATGATCAAATATTCTGAACAAGTCTTAGGATGGCCAATATTATTAATAAAAAGCTGAGTGCTATGATAATAAGTTGTTCTACAGGCATCCAGACACCGAAAAACCATGCCAAACTAAACCAAAATTTACAGGGCCTTGAAATCATTCTACCTCAAGGATGAATAATTGTGTCTTCAATGACTTCCAACATGTCATCAGAGTAAGAGCCATATGGATCTCTGAGGAGATATCATTCTACAGAGGGGAGACCTCAACAGAGAAGGCACACTTCTGGGGTCTCACTAAATGACTTGAACATGCCTTTTTTGTCACGTCTTAGTAGCTGGGCAGAAATTATTGAAGAAAGGAGATTCTTCAAATAACAAGTCCTAAATCTATAAAGGACTTTATAGGCAATTACCAACAGCTTGAATGAAACAGTTAGAAGACTGCTGTGAGACCCAGTGTGGTATTTTATTATTTATTTATCCAATTTCTGTAGCCACCCCTCTCAATCAATACAATACTAAAAGAATGAAAACAATAAAAAGAATTTTGCAAACAATAAAAAAATCCAAAATAAATATACACAGCAGCTGAAATACTTAGCCAGTTAACAGTAAAGCCAAGAAACAGGGGCCTTAACACATTAAGTGCCTCAGGCTCAGGAACACAACTAGGTTTTTAGACCATTACAAAAGTCTAACGGCCATTCTAATCTCTGAGGGGAGGATATTCCACAGAGCAGTGATTACTGCAAAAAAGGCTTGTCATCTAGTTCCTGCTAGCAAAAGCTTTTTATCTGATGGGATCTTCAGCATGCCCAATCTGCTAGATTGACTTGGATGGTTAGAGACTCTTGAAAAAGGTTTGTCAGTGTGTAAGAAATTGTGAGCTGGGATAGCCATAACAACAAGTCAGCCAATGGGAGATACATACATACATACATACATACATACATACATACATACATACATACAAGTTGGTTTATGTTTTATATTACTATATATAAAGAAGTTTCTTTTATACATAAATCCTGCTGAATTATTTACTTGTGTGCTGGTTGGATTGCTGCAAACTCTAACAAAGTTGGTCACTCAGAATATACTTCTCCCTTGTTCAAATACAAACAGGGAGACCTTGTACAAATACAAACAGGGAGACCCAGGTGGTACTCCACTCTCAGCCCTGCAACCTATTCTCACAAGGATGTTGTTGTGGGGACAAATGGGAGAAGGGACCACTGTGTATACTCCTTTGAACTCCTATACAAAAGAAAGAATATAAAATAAAATCTTCAAGGGGCAGAATCCAAGGATGCAGTATAAATCTCCAGTTGTGAAATGGATGAAGAAAAAGTAATTAATGCATAATAAAAAGAAAGTGAAATGGTCAGATAAAGAGAAAATTTTAAAAAATAATTGCTAATGGAGCAGTGGTGGTGAGAAAGGCAGGATGTATAGTAATTGTAATACTACTGTATAAGTATTTTCTTTGGCTTCCTTTTTTCCTCTTAAAAAGATAATTACAATTGGAAGGAATAATATTTAGACAGAAAATATGCAAAATCCCCAAACAGGTAATCATGCACCTCCACATTAATAAGATTTCAATAACCTAATGTCAACATTGAAGTTTATGTTAAAAATAATTAGAGAAAATAGTGGATTTCTTATGGGTTTCTTGCAGTATATTATACGTTGTATTCAGTGCATACAATATAAAACATATTCATTGATAACAATTATTAATAATGTATTAAATTTGTATGCCAACTGACTCTGGGTGGCTCACAATAATCAAAGAAATTATAATAAAATCATTGTTATGTTTTATTTTATTTATTTATTTATTATTTAAACTTTTATACCTCCCTTCTCCCGAAGGACTCAGGGAGGTGTACAGCCAAAATAAAACATAATAATATAAAAATTAAAAACAGTTTAAAATTAATTAAATATATTGGCTGAACAAATTTAAAATACAATTTCAATAACCCATTTAAAATCCTAATTTAAGCCAGCCCTGCTCGGTGAAATAATAGTGTTTTAAGGGCGTGGTGAAAGGTCCGAAGGTCGGGAATCCAACGTATCTCCAAGGGCAGCTTGTTCCAGAGTGCAGGAGCCCTCACAGAGAAGGCCCTGGTCAATGGGAGGCTATTGGTGGCAGAAGGCGGTCTCATATATACCCTGGTCCTAAGCTATGGAGCGCTTTGAAGGTGGTAACCAGCACCTTGAACTGCACCCGGAAGACCACCGGAAGCCAGTGCAGCTCGCGCAGGAGAGGTGTTACATGGGAGCGCCGAGTTGCTCCTGCAATCACCCGCGCGGCCGCATTCTGGACCAGTTGGAGCCTCCGGGTGCATCTCAAGGGGAGCCCCATGTAGAGAGCATTGCAGTAGTCCAGGCGGGAAGTGATGAGGGCGTGAGTGACTGTGCATAAGGAGTCCTGGTCCAGAAAGGGACGCAACTGGGTTATCAGGCGAACCTGATAAAAAGCCCCCCTGACCACAGCCGTCATATGCTCTTCTAAAGACAGCCATGCATCCAGGAGGACACCCAAGTTGCGAGCCCTCTCTGTGGGGGCCAACGACTCACCCTCAATAGCCAGCGATGGCACCAGCTGGCTATACCGGGATGCCGGCAGCCACAGCCACTCAGTCTTGGAAGGGTTGAATCAGAGCCTGTTCCTCGCCATCCAGACTCGCACGGCTTCCAAGCACTGGGACATCACTTCAAGGGCATCATTGGGGTGGTTTGGGGTGGAGATGTACAGCTGAGTATCATCAGTGTATAGATGGCACCGCATCCCAAAGGCACGGATGATCTCCCCCAGCGGCTTCACATAAATGTTGAACAGGAGTGGCGAGAGGACCGACTCCTGCGGCACCCCGCAAGCAAGGTGCCTTGAGGTCGACCTCTGCCCCCCTGCCAACACCAACTGAGACCAGTCGGAGAGATAGGAGGAGAACCACCATAAAATTGTGCCCCCCATTCCTAACCCCTCCAGCCGCATGATACCATGGTCAAATTCCACGCATAGGGGGAAAAAGAAGAACAACAACCCCAAATATAAAGATTTAAAAAGCATGGCAGAAAAATATCTGCTTGCATTTCATTTAATAGCTGCTTCTTTTATTTAGTTTACTTCCATCCAATAGAATGATCAAAATGGCTAAACGTTATCTGTCATTGTTGGAAGAAAAAGCCAGTCTGGTTCCAAGCTGGGAGGAAAAAAAAATCAACGGAGGCTGGCTACAAGGAAAGGAGGTCCCTATTTATTTGGTTTCCAGAAACTTCAGTGACAGAAGCATGTTTCTGGGGTGGCTGACAAAATGGCTGAGTGAGTGGATGGATCTTTATAAGGTTCTGGGGTTTTGTGTTTGAGATGCTCCAGGGGTTGTACAATGTAGTAAGCCTTGTGTCTTTTACTATTTCAATGGTGGTGGGTTAAACCTATTACATTCCTAATGGAATGTAAATTCTTAATCCCATCAGATCCCACCGAAGGCTGGCGCTGTGGTTGAAGGTATTTTGTTTAGGAATACATTGGCCCAGTCTATCTAAATGAATACAAAATTTGCATTCCTAAAGATCAGCCTTTTCAAGCTTCTTACTTGGAAGCTGTTTTTCTATGGCAGGAAAACTGGAGCTGCTTTCTGCCTTTGTTAAGATTTTTTTCTCCATTTTTCTTTTGGGGAAATATAGTATTCTGCCTCTTTTTAATATTAAGAATAAAGAATATTATAAACTGGGGGGGGGGGCTTTCTACACCCTAAAACTAACAGAAAACAAGAATCATAACTGGTCTACCAGGCTTTTAACTGCTTGCAGAGCTGTACCAATCTACCCATTTATTTTTGCAGGCACTGGTCTACCCATTTATTTTTGCAGGCACCGGTCTACTCATGTATTTTTGCAGGCACTTGTCTACCCATTTATTTTTGCAGGCACTTGTCTACCTATTTATTTTTGCAGGCACTGGTCTACTCATTTGTTTTCTTTTAACACTGTTTAGCTGTAGGGCAGCCCTTTGAAGCCCGGCGGCAAGAGTTTAAACAATTTTTTACCCTCTAGCCATCAGCTGGGACTCAGGAGGCAGCAACAGATTGGGGGTGGGGCCAAATAAAAGCTAAGAATAACGCGGGGGGCAAGGGGGCGGGGGCAGAACCGGTTCGGTGACATCATATTGTCACCGCTACTGGCTCGGCGGAACCAGGCTGAATCAGGAGGAACCTACCACTGATATAGTCCCAGTGTATCTCATGGGCTTGCGAATTTTGGACAAGGATATTTGATATTGCATTTGTGACAAACTATTCATGGGTTATGGTAAGTGTGTGAATAGGGTTAGAAGAACCTCGCTCCAAGATGAAGCAAATGCCTGACACCAGTCCTGGGAGATGGGCTGAGGGTTGTGTGGCTGGGAAGAATATAGTTGGTGGTAAGAGGAAATATTTGAAAGATATAACCAGATTTTCTAAAGATCAGACTCAGAGTAGCAACATTGCCTATGCTAGCCTCTTTTGTATAAGGCCGATACTGTACAAAACAAATGAACTGATATTTTTCTGAGAGAAGAACCTCCAATATTCAATACTGCTCCTGGGATGAAAATTTCAGACATCAAACATCCAAACTATATTTTTTAGCCTGGTTGGGTTACTGACTTTTTACCACAAAGTTCATTCTGCTGGTACAATAAGAAATTATATTTCATGACTTGTGATGGTTTGAAAGCTTTTATATATAGCGTAATAGAGGCGAGATGGTAGGATGAGAACAAAAGGCAAGTCTGAAAATAACCTAACCTGAAAAATCTGTTACCCTCACTTTCATCTGAGTTCTGAGAGCTACAATATTCGGCAATATCTCACTTTAAATCTGCAAGAAAATGATGGTTAGAGATTGTTTTTCTCTATACTCCAAAGAAACATTATGCATTCTTCTTGACTATGTATTTAGGACATATAGTCTTTTCTGAAGCCAGTCCAAAGTAATCAGAGAAATGACAATTTGAAATGTAAATTGAATTTCGCCTATCTTATTTTCTAATGCAACTTTGTATCAATAACAAATAGGAAAAAAGAGGCACTCTGCTTGTAGAATAAAATTTATCTAAATACTTCTTTCTGCAATTGAATGTTGAATATGTTTTCATTTTATATTTCTACCCTAGACTCTATTTAATTTATGCTTTCTCTGTCCTATTTCCATAGCAGGTAGCTGGATATCTTCTAGAGCGTATAATTTCCTGTTTCTCAGGAATGTATAATTCATGCTGTTTCTCTTCAGATGTGGGATTTTTGGGTGGTGGGGGAAGGTTATGAGACTTTTTTTTAAGCACAAAAAACCCCAGAAGGCAGCAAGG
>JANHZT010002922.1:72305-83057 GCA_032468215.1 Stegonotus admiraltiensis | reverse complement strand
GATTTCGTCGAAACGTCGCTACTACCCTTTTAAGGATATGTTTACAATTACACAGGAAGAAACCCGAGATATTAACTATACACACACACACACACACACACACACGTATGTATGTATGTATTTAATTGTTCTACTTCTTCTACATCTGGGGCTTGTAAAATGTTCTTTGATAAATATTTTTTTTCAAAAAAAAAAGAATGTAGGTAGTTTTCCTACTAGCTACTGTACTTATTCAGTGGCTGCAACTGATGTTCATTCTGTCCCTTATCCTTTATGTCTTTTTCTCCCTCTGTAACATTTATTTGATTTATATCCTGCTTGTCTTCGGGAAGCTCAAATCAATTTACGTGGTAATCTGCCTGCATTTTATCTTCGCAATACCAATCTCATCAATCCTAGTCCCACACTATATGTGACATTTTGTCTATAGGAATGGCATAGAAAAAGTATATGTTATGCTACAACAATCCTGAAATGAAGGGGTTTTAATTGTGAGCTATTCTAGAATCCATTGTGAGCTGAGCCAAATTCCATTAAACTCTGGGCCTGTCTTGTTAATATTACATTAGTGTGTTCTCTTCTCCTCAGTTCCTTGTAGTCTTCACTTTTTCTCAGAATCTATCCATCAGAGAAATAGTACATATTTTGTTCCAGGCAGTCCTCAGATGCTGGGAGCTGGGGTTCAACAACATATGGAAGACCATGTGTTGCTCAGCTCTAATTATTCCTATGGCTTATACAAGGAATAAAAATATCATAAGCAACATATTGCTATTAAAGTATTTTGGACCATATCCTAGAATGGTGACCTTAAGCTTAAGGGGCCAAAACAACTTCTAATTTCCCCACATGGTTCACAGAGTTTGTGCTTTAATGAGGTATGCAAAAGTGTTGGTCTTTCCCAGTTATTTTATTGCACCACTCACTGAACTTAATGTGCTTCGGCAGAAGATCTCTGCTATGTATTTGAAGGCAAAGAATTTTTTCAAGGTTTTTGGTATGGGGTTTGCTAAACAAGAGGGTTTTCCATTGATAAGTGCAGACTAGTTAATTTTCAGTATTCTTACCAAAGAGCTTTAATTTTTGGTAGCTTGAGGGTACCATTTTGTACTAGTCCTAATTTACAGTCTCAAGTAAGAAATCATTAAGGGCTTAATTGAATTAACTGTCTGTTCCTTAAATCAGGTCAATGTAATTTGGCTAGAGGTCCTAGAACTAGAAGACAGTGAGAGCGCAGGGCAGTGAGTAAAACTGTTCCTTAGAAATCTGTTAAAAACAATTAAAACAATATGCTTAACAGGCCTCTCCAATATTACTTCAATACTTACCATTTTTATTCAAGCTCCAATTCTACTGAAATGAAGCTACCATATGCTCCTCTCCCCTCCCACATTCCTGCTTGGATTGAAAGAACAGTCAACACAACCTTTATAAGGCAACACAATCAGAATGTGGAATCTGAGGAGCATGGAAACCCCTTGAAATTGTCAAAGGACAGAGTGCACGTACCAAACTGGATACCTTAGGAATAAAAAAAAAGTGATAATTACTCAGGGCACAAGATTGTGTGAAAGAATGAAATGTGCAAAGATATATACTTAACAAGGACATTACCCAGTGTGTGTATCATCTATATCCAAAGAAGAGCAGGACCAGCTGTATTAGATTTAGTGGCTATCTAGTCAATACCATTGTTCTAATTTATGTATACACACACATACACACAGAAGAGTCAGTTTGGTGTAGTAGTTAAGGCACCAGGTTACAAACCAGGAAACCATGTGTTCTAGTTTAGACACAAAGCCAGAGAGTGATTTCAGACCACTCACTCTACGTCAGAGCTGGGAAGAAGATAATAGCAAACCATTTCTAAAAATCTTGCCAAGAAAAGTGCAGGAATTAATTCAGGCAGTTACCAGGATTAAAGACTGATTTGAAAGCATAAACACTCTGTGTGTGTGTGTGTGTTTATGAGGGGGTGGGGAGGAAAGAGAGAGAGAGAGAGAGAAAGAGATCATGTAGTATCTATAGATTCAGTATAAGATATTATTTCAAAGGCAAATTGCAAGTAACAAATGCAACATAAGTATAGGACATGGTACTACTAATAATACTATTTGATTGTAATGCCAAAGCTGAACAAATACTTCTGGAATCACAGGATGATTTGAGAGCCAGATTGGTTTAGTGGTTAAGGCACCAGACTAGACAGTGGGAGGCCATGAGTTAAAGTCCCACCTTAACCATGAATGGTGACGTTGTGACTTTGGGCACTCTCTTGTGACCCAACCTACTTCACAGGTTATTGTGGAGAAAATAGGAAAAGGTGTATTGGATATGTTCACGACCTTGAGTTATTTGTAAAGATAATGAAGGTGGATACAAATGAACAATAAATAAATTTGGACTGCATAAATACAACAACTCAGGAAATACATTAATAGGGTTTTGCAAAAAGAAATTTACTTAAGATCTGTTTCAAGCAACAGGTTCTACTGATGGCCATTTCAAGATTGACAACAATGGAATCAGTAGACTACGTAACAGGAAACAAAAGATGTAGATACACTATTCAGTAAGCCAGGACTGGAATACACCATGAATTCTTGTTAAATATATTGATTACTTTATGTGAAAGTGAACTTACATGCTTTGAAAAGAGAAGGAAGGAAGAAAGGAAAAGACAAGCCTAAACTTTCAAAAGAGAAAAGCTTAAAGTGCATCCTAGAAAAAAGTTAACATGATAGCCAAGGAAAGAAATGGAAGATGAAAGTCTTCGATAACAAGAAAAACACTCGACGACCAAAAGCAGATTTTCAATATCAAACCAGAAAGGACAAGGAAAGCCATATCAGCCAAGTATGCCAACAAAGGAATAGAGGAAGAAAAGGAAAGTGAAATATCTTTTTAAAATATGAGAAATCATAAGGAAGTTTCCAATTAAAGGTTTTTTTTTTTTGTCTTGGAAGAGATCTGACAGAAACAAGTGACATTAAAGAAAGATCATAGAGTAACAAAAATACTTGTAGAGCAAGCATATATTCAGGAACCAATGCAATCAAAAGTGAGGTATAGCATATAATTGATCAGATGCCAAATAAGACACTGCCATTGATGAAATACCCGCTGAATTATTTTGAGCTACAGGAAGAGAAACAGTTCTATAAAAACTTAATGTCAAGAAATGCAGAACAAGATTGTGCAGTCTAGAAATGGGAAGAAATTAGTGTACATACTTGAACTAAGTAAGGAGATGCAAGAGCATTTGTAAATTGCTGAACTATTACAATAATTGCTTGTATAGGAAAAGTTTTACTTATACCATGCTTATATGGGGAAAAAAAATGCCAAGTGAACAGAAAAGGCAGAGAGATTTTGAGGTTGAGATTACACATTCTGGTGAGAGAGAGGTTCCCTGAGGATAGGCTCCAGCATGAGTCTGAAAGCTCAGAAGACTCAACATCTGGTCCTGGTGACCGACCAGGCAAGATTGCATCCTACAACATTATCCTGGGACACATATATTTGCCTTCATTTGTGAGATTACATAACTGATATCAGATGGATTGTGAGCAGAGCAAGAAGATATGGAAAAGAGTTTTATTATCGCTTCGTTGACTAGATAAATGCAACTATCATACCAGAGTGTAGAATATATTTAGAAGAACGAATGTGGAGGAATACTTAATCTTCTGAGAAACCTTTGCAATGAATTAGTAGCTTCTGTAAGAACTGGATTTGAAGCAAGAGACTAGTTAAGAATAGGAAAGGGAATGAGATAAAGATACATTGTTCTAATATCTTTCTGTCTTGCAGCAAATATATCATTAGAATGGCAGGAATGGAAGAGAAATCAGCAAGAATTAAGGATGAATTGCAAAATGTTACATGTATCCAATGTGTGTAAGTGTGTGTGTGTGTGTGTGTGTGTGTGTGTGTGTGTGTATCAAAATGAATGAGTGCAGGCATGTCATCATGACTGAAGCACTGTTCCTTTTTTATATTCACACATGCCAAAAGGGTAGGATTTCAATACAAAGACTTACCAATAGTGGATGCCCATGTCTTTAAGCAACATTGTTTTATTCACTGAACATAAAGACAATTTAGAAGAACTAATTATGAAAGTAAACATGGAACTTGAAAAATATGGATAAATATGAAATATTAAGAAGGTAATTCCAACATACTGTATACACTTAAAGTATTTATGATGAACATTAAACATGAATATGGTAGCTTGTTATTTTGGGTTCAAGAATAGATAATGTGCTGGAGGAATGAAAATGGTATTAATTTCATGGTTGGGACAATGATAAACTTAGATCATAAATGATAAGAAAATTTCAGTGGCAACAAATATCTGAAGACTTAAATGAATGGTGTTACTAGATGTAACACATAGTTGAAAAGCTGGAGTATGAGAAAGTGAAAACAGATAGACATTTTAAATTATTGATTTGGAAGTCATAGTAGAGTACAGTGGACTGAACGATGCAATCACTCCATTCTGGGCCAAATAAAGACATGACATTCTCTTGAGATGATGATCATCAAGCAGACTCTCATGTATTTTGAATGGAACTCAGAAAATAAGTACTATGCTTGAGAGAAATAAAGAGAAGAAGTAGATATGGTGAGTGGATGAGATTAAAGAAATTATTTGAATGTCTGGAACAGCTGCAAAGTATGACACAGGGCAACAGATTGAGGACCCAGATTGTGGGGGCAATAAGCTGACTTTGTATAAATGTACAGAAGTATGAAGGCTATTGCTTAACGCATTGTAAGCTGCCCTGAGTCTCTGGAGAAGGGTGGCATATAAATAAATAAATAACAAAAAAACAAAAAAAACAAACCAACCATTTGTTCATTCAGTCATTGGAAATGAAAACCCACTTAGAGGCACCAAATCAAAATGTACCTTTGTCTTTAAAAAGTGGCACATCCTTAATAATACAGCTGGTAGACATCCCATTTTGCATCATCTTCTTTAGAAACAATCTATAAAAATAAACAACAATATAAATTATTAATTAAATATATATTCCATAAGAAAGTCCTCTTTGTCAATCTGGAACATATTTCCAATTTCTTTTACAGTCAGAGTCCATGCAATCACGAGGCAAATTAGCAGCCACCCCAGGCATATGAACTTGAATGCTATTTACTCAAAAGATCCTGATATGATTGTCACTATAATTATATCACCAGAAAAAGAAAAAGGAAGAATAAGAGACTGCCCCAAACTTCCAATATGTTGGTGGGTGAGTGATGCCATCTGATATTTCATTTTAGACGTCAAAATGTCTTGGGTGTCAAAGTAGGAATGAGGAAAATTTGGCCCCAAAGTCTTCATTCTATGCTTAAAACAAGTTACAGAATACCATGAATGAATAAATATTTACAATGACTAAATCTTTAAATAGATAACTTTTCAAAGAGAGAAAGGTGATCACTTTGTATGTCACTCATACAGTACTTTTATAACTGTCTCCTTTTACAGGTTTTATTTATTGGTTCGATTTATACGCCGCCCTTCTCCGGAGACTCAGGGCAGCTTACAATGCATTAAGCAATAGTCTTCATACTTTTTTGGTACTTGCTAGTAGGGCTTTTCACACACACCCCTGCAAGCGATGTTCTTTTTTTTACAAAGTCTTATTGCCCCCACATTTTACCGACCTCGAAAGGATGGAAGGCTGAGTCAACCTTGAGCCTGGTGAGATTTGAACTTGCAGTAATTGCAGGCAGCTGGTGCTACTTAACAGCACTTTAGTCTGCTGTGCCACCAAGGCTTTTAACTTTACTTCTGCCTATGGAAAAGCTTAGGTTCTCCCCCTTCCCCCAGGCTAATGAGCCTTTAGTCATTGCAGTAGAATGTCTGTGTGTTTGCATATTCAAAACCATGTCAGTGGCTGACATGTATTTGATGATGCCATTTTATTGCAAGAATGAAAGCCATCTTTTGATATAGATTTTGCTGGCAGCATTGGCAAGATATTAAAATTGCATTAATTTCTGGACATATTATGAGCAACAAAATCTGTTTCTCTACCATTAAATGGTGGTATAGTCCAACATTATTTTGAATTGATACCATGGTTGCCAGCTGTTTCCTAGTGCAGCTCCTATCCAAAAAAAATGAGTTTGTTTTGCCTTGTAGTAAAGACTATATCCTTTTTGGTACTGGTGCACTTATGGAAATGTAGTCTGCTTTTTGAGGGTCTGGTGCCCACTTTGCTTTATCTGTGTTGTGTTCCTTGGAAATTCACCAAGGAAAAAGACAATCTGCTCAAAATACTTAGATTGCCACTGATATAGTTGTGCGTTATTAAGTTGTTATTCAGGGAATATATAAACTTGGTATTACCCATCATTTTTTCTTCCTTTTTTTTAAATCAACAAAACCTCAAAGATGCAATTAATTGTTTGTAGCTTGAGTTTTCATGCCAAATGATTGGTCATTTTTAACTCGAGCCAACTTTTAGGGAAAAGCTGCTGTTGATAACAGAAGATACTAAAAACAATTTAAAGTGAATGAGATTGCTTTTGCTCTATCAGTGGATAATGCTTGGATGTGATTTTTGGTGGTTATTCCAAGCAGATTTATTGTTCTTGCAATCACTACTCCAGATGGCAAGCTGGAAATATCAGTTCCTAGTTTTGCACTGGTTATCATGGCTATTTCAAAAGCTTAAAAAACCCCAACCAGTTGTTACTGTTTGCAGCATATTTTCCACTGGCTTACTTCTTCATGCTCACAAGATCACAAATGAAAAATGGAACCTGTTTCTAGTTCTTTTTCTCATTGCAAAGATTACAGTAATTCTTTAATTGTTTTTTTATTGTTTAACGCATTGTAAGCCGCCCTGAGTCTCCGGAGAAGGGCGGCATATAAATCAAAGCAAAAAAAAAATGGTTAAGAATTTTGGCATACTGCAGGTTGTAATAAATTATCCATGAACAGAATGATCCATTTTAGATGATGACATATGGCCTTAGGCACAAAGAAGTTGACAATAACAACTTATTTTAAATAATGATAAGTCAAGAATATTCAATAAAGATTTTAATCCTGCATTGAAGGCTATGGACTATCAAAATATGCAGTCTGGTGATGAAAGAATAGTAAGGAAATAGTATACATCATTCCTATAGGTCAGGAGTGTCAAACTCATGGTCTGCAGGCCGGATGTGTCACATGCTGGCTACGCCCACCCCAGTTTAATGGAGGGGAAAAAGTTGAGATACATCATGTGATGTATCAAGTGATGATGTGATGATGCGAGTTTGACACCCCTGACCTATAGATTGCTTAAATAAGGCTGCATTAGATAGCACGTGCATAAGTAAAACTGTCTGAAATAAGTGAAACAAATATTTTTGCCCCATTGATGTCAGTTGGTCTGTTACAAATTGATTCCAACTTTATCCAATTAATTATTTCTCCATTAAATCTGGGAGAAAAAGATGATAATATACTGGGTTTTTTCTCCCATTTATCCACACAACAGCTCTACATGAAAGCTTAGGATGAGTAGATAAGTCTCAAACTCACTTGCTAAATTTGGTAGCTGAGTAAATATTTCAACATATTTCAAAAATTAATTTGAGAAGAAAAAAGATAGCTGAGTATTTTTGATATTCTGTTAATTTCATAGGTTGTTTCGTATAATCTGATTACCACTTGAAATTGCAAAAATTTCAACTTTCCAGTATTAGGATAAAGAAGGCACGCATATTAGGCACACGAAACCATCCCACGAGGAATGTGCAGCCCTGTTGGCCTTCACGCTCGCGGAAGCACTGATACTCGGAAGAGCAGTAGTCCATCGCGCATGTGTGAGCCGGCACCCGAACTTCCGGATTCTGGCACAGATGTGCGCCTGATGAACTGCTGGCCATCACACATGCGCACGATGTAAGTTTGGGTGCCAGCCTGCGCATGCACAATGGACCACCGCTCTTCCGGGTTTTGCTGCTCCCACGTGCATGACAGCCAGTTGACCGGCATACGTGTGCACAGGAACATGGAAGAGGAGCCAGTGATGCCGCACATTCCTCACAGGATGGTTTTGCGTGCCACTTCCGGCACATGTTCCATAGGTTCACCAACACTGATTTAGAGACTGTGAAGTATGTAAATAATATCAATGCAAAGTATGAAACTTGGAGAAAGCCAAAAATGAATCAAAATCCACTTCAAAATCAAGCCCTATAAACTTGTTGGCAACTCTGTTATGGTCACTGTGGCCTGACAAAGTATATTTCTATTGAGAAGGCGTCAACATATCAATGAAGTTAAATTTTGTGTGTGCAATCTTGTAAATTATTATAATTTGTGGATGTGATTTAGATGAGGATTGAAATTGTGATTGGACCATATAATTGGACCATATAATTCAGGAGTGCAGGATCACTCAATTTGACAAGAAGTATTAAAAATCAATCTTTTTCATCTGTTATTTCATTTTCAATGTTCAACTTAACAAATCTATTAAACTCACAATACCTCTACCAATAATATAAATATCCTGTTCCCCACTCCCACCTCAGCATTCAGTAAACTTTATTTTTCTTTAGGGGGAAACTGAGTCTCCTGCAAAAAGGCTATTTCCATTCCCATGTTTTATTCTTAAATTCTGAGATAGTCAATTATATTCATCTAACACATCTCTCCCTACTCAAGTGAAAAAGCAAAACAAATGAATTTAATTACTAATATCACACAAATCAAGGAGGAGGAAAAAAGAAAGCAAATTCTATTGATTAATGTATTACAATGTATTAATTTTAATAAATTAGTTCATTCATTGATATATTATTAACATATATGTATATGTTAATATATACATATATATATATATATAAATTTTGATTACGTCAAACTGAAAAATAGAAATTCAGGTGGGAGGAGGAAGAAGGAGACAAAACAAAAATAGACCACAGATATAAATAAAATCACTGTTCCTGTAAATATAGCTTTAACAAACAAGTGTAATTAAAACCCAGACTTCTAGAATTGTAACATTTTGAATAGAAGGAAATGTGATACCAGTACATGAGACAAAAGCTAATCATCCACCAACAGGAGTTTAAAGACATGCAGTTTTGTTTTAATCTTCCATGTAGTTATGAAATTATTTCTGAGTACCATTTGATAATTTCAGAAGAAAGACAGCTGGAAACATAACACACTACTCTTGAGCAATGGTTTTTCTTCCTGTGTTCATTATCTTTCTCTATTGTACAATATTTTTATTACAATCTGGAAAAATATGAAACTTTTTAATCTGCAACTTGATTACTTGAACAAACTTATGCATAGTTTCATTCCTCGTAGCAAATATTTAAGAAATTAACAATGTCAGAAGACCTCAATATTTAATTGGCAATCTTCAAGAAAGTCTAATGCTTTCTGAGAGTTTCTATAAAGATTCATCACTTTATGTGTAAACTGGCATTGGAAAAATGAGAGCTACGAAGGACCTTACTTTGTCCTAAAGAATCTTAATAGCTTTTAGTGAATTAATTATAGATGTGTTCACTGAATTTTCTTATAAATGTATTCATTGATGTTCTATTCCCATTCATATCCAGTAAGAATATTTACGGTGTTAAGTATGTCTCTAGCAGAATTTACATCTCTCATCTCCAGAATAGTCATCACATCTTTGTCAGTAGTCATTGAAATAGTCACCTTTGTGGGAGCAAATGGTGCTGGAAAATTTTTGAGTGTCATTCAGACAACTGATAAATAACCATCACCAATAATCAAAACACAAAGTAACCACATCTTTCTACTCCATTAGTAGCAATTAAAGTAGTAAATAAACAGTTGTCAAGATGAAAATATTGTAAGGCATGCTAGAGAATGCCAATGCCCATTCTAAATGTGATCTTAACCAAGAGTGCCTTCTTCAACTTGTTAATGATGAAAATTAATTGACAATAGACTTTGTTCCACTGCTGATTTGAGGACCCAAATAATTTGCAGTGACATTGCATTGCAGTGACAAGATAGACAGATAGGACCTAACCTTTTCCAATCAAGTGTCAAACTAACATAACATTCCCCAGTGATTATTTCTGATGCTATCTATTCAACAGACATTTCTCTGTTTTGTTTTTTGTTTTCTATCCCTTGAAAATGTCAGCAGCTGGAATGTGAGAACAAGCTGGTGACTGATACATCTGAATTAATTGCTGCTGTTAATTTTAATTGGATGCAAAACAATCCTGCTTGGCATATATTTAAATTACTAATTAAGATTCATTTTTTTGTATACATGAAGAAATTTTAGGATAGCATATCTTTAAAGTAACTATTGGATCCTTGGTGCTCTCTGAGCTTGGTTGTTTTCTTGCATATGTATCATAATTAAACTAAGTAACATTATCAGTGCTAATAAGGAGTGAGGTTTATTCTTATTTTATATACTGTTGACTTGCTCTGTCAGTGTTGATGGGAATGGTCTTGGTGATTCCTTGATTCGGCTGTTGCTTACTGTTAGTTTGTTTGGCAATTTCTTGATTGGTGTGTTGTTTGCTTCTTGATTGTTGGTCTAATGTTAATCTTGGTGTTAATCTCTGCTCATCTGGCTGTTGATTGTGGTGTGGTGTGGGTGTTTTTGTCTTTTTGTTTCCTTTTTGGTTTTGATTGTCTCTTTGGAATAGCAATAGCAATAGCAATAGCAATAGCAATAGCAATAGCAATAGCAATAGCAATAGCACTTAGACTTATATACC
>JANHZT010002922.1:49845-61318 GCA_032468215.1 Stegonotus admiraltiensis | reverse complement strand
GTGTTTTACCTACTCTGCTTAAGTTTGACAAGTTACAAAATCTATATCACGTTAATTTGCTTATTATTATTATTTTTTCAAATGAAGATTCATTAGTTGTAGTACTGTATCTTTTAATTCTGCAGGAAAATGCTTCACATGCAAAGATACACAAGTAATAAATTTAGTATTCATAAGCTGCAGTTTGTAGATAATAGGAAATAAGAAACTGTGATTTCAATTTCCTTCAAAAATGACAGTGAGTAAATAGTAACTGAAAATGTAAGAAAACCTGAGAACTCTCTAGTGATGGTCTTGTTTACAAACAAAAAATAAAGTCTGTGTTTCATCAAACTTTTGCCAGAGGAAAACTCTCATGAATTTAAAATATATGTTTTCCCTAATGAAATGGAAGTTAATAAATAAATCCATGCTAATATCAGCATTAGTTAACCTATTGGGAATTAGTTTGTTAAATAAATTTTCCTTGTGTTGATAAGACTTGAGGCTAGATTTGCTGCTGAATTTTGCATAAAATAAAATTCAAAGATATAGTCACAATTCTGAAGGCAGCAAGAATTGCATATGGAAGAGGGAAAAAAACTTTCAAGAAGATATGTAGGATTTCTTTAGGCAGTTCTGAATGTCTACAATTTCACTCATGGAGTGCCCTATGTATTCTGCCCTATACATTTTAATATTTGTTCCTACTTACTTTTCTATTCCTTTTTATGCAAGACAAGTTGAATGCACTATAGTATTTATTATTTACAATAATTTAAATATTCAAACACATTCAGTTAAAAGGAAATATCTGGTATCATAATTTTGGAAAACTTGATTAATGGTTTTGCAAAAGGAATTAATAATATAAAATATGCAAAACAAATCTGAATTATCCGCAGACTTGTTTAAACCAGTGGTTGTAAAAAATGCAATTGAATTTCATTACAACCTTGTAGAATTGTACTGGCATTTTTCATTATATGTGCAAAGTAATAATTAAATTCTCTTGAGGCTGAACCAACTGCAGCTAATGTTAATTGACCATATTATTATTATTTTTATTTAAGGTAGCTGAGTATGAGATAAAACTAAGGAATAGGTGTATTGTACTGTATATGGCGTAATTAAGAAAATCTTATTTACTTGAGCAATGAATTTCTAAGCATTTATTATCTAACCAACCATTTTTTTAAAGGATAAAATTAGCTACTTAGAATTACAGACTGAGTTCAAGCAGTTGTGTATTTTAATGTCTGGCTATTTCTTCCTATTCATCACATGAATTATCAAAGACACAGAGAATGGCAAGAAATGCAGAAAATGTTCTTGAAAGGAGTCCAGAAAATATGAATTAATGAATTGCTTTGATTAACTGAATAATTCAAATGCAAGTACTATTTTAATCAGCTTGCTTGGAAACAGGATATTCACCGAAAGTGCCATGAATACTAATCATATTTGTGCAGCATGTTTAAGATTTATTTCCTAAGAGCAACAGTTACATTCCCCCACCCCCACTCATAGAGACATACAATCATTTTTGGAGTTTCAATTTCAATTTCAGCAGATCAATATTCATCTGGGAATTCATCTATGGAAACAGATAATCATTAGAGTTTTTTAAAAATAAGATATTTTTACTTGATATTGACTGTTAGTGTTATGGCTGTTGGATCTGGACTGAAGAAATGCAGATGACGTCTGAATTGCACATAGCCCTAAGAGGGATTTCTGTGTGAAATTGCCAATTTTTTGCCTACAAAACCTGTAAGCCTTTGCTTTTGCCTACAAAGTGTGTGCTTTTGCTTACAAAGCCATTTGTCACTGAGTTCTGGTCCTATCTATTGTAACATACCATTTTATTCCTTTCTATAGTAAAATGCCAGTCTTGATTCTTGGTGATTTTAGAGGCACATCTATGTACTTTCTTGTCAGAAACATTATCCCACCTGCCTTCTGCTAGAATTTTCTCAATTTCTTTCTCAACATAGGCTGCTTTAAGATGTGTGGACTTCAACTCCCAGAATTCCCCAGCCAGCCCTGATCTAGAGCAGGAGTGACAAACTGGCAGCCTATGGGCCAGATGCAGCACGTGCAGGCCACCCCCACCCCAACTGTGCGAATAGGAAAAACATCACAAAATGTCACATGATGACAATGTGACGCCGTGAGTTTGACATCTGTGCTGTAGAGATTTTCCATCTAAGTACTAACCAATCTTGTCTCTACTAAGTTTTTCAAGAACAGACAAGGTTGTTTAAATACTGTCACTTAGCTCAGCTGTATAGGATTGACTTATAAATAAATATATACAGAACTATATACAGCAACGACGAAGCTACCAATTGTTCTGACCCAGCCTTGGCAGAAGCAAGAAACAGACTCCTTGTCACAAAAAAGCCCTCTTTATTTACCTCTTGTCAATTAATTGCATTCACCCACCGAAAAATCCAGGCAATAGTCCTTCAAAGAGTTAACGACAGCAACAGACCTTATCAGTTCCATATGTTAAGTGCAAGGCCGTGAGCTCCTAGCTGAAAGGCTGCAAATTAAATTCTGGCAAGCAGTCTCTATGGCACAAAACACAATGAGCAAAATCTTCAGAAATATGAACTGTTGTCTGCTAAGACAATCACTCCCCTTTCCTTCTATTTATTCCCCAGCCAGGGAGGGGCCATTTAGCATCCACATGTGCTTTGCTTCCCGAGTTGACTCCTTGTCCTCCATTGTTCACCTCTCCTAACAGCTCTGCACATACATGCATCTGGAACAGGCCCCAGCTGTTCTTCCTTTTCACTTATATCAGCCTCCAAAGGCAGCTGCCTCTCCGGGGTCTGGGAAATGTCAGACGGCCCTGGTTCTATCTCTGCATCTGACGCAGAGCATCCACTCCAGAACTGGCTCAAGTTCCTCCCCAACCTCCTCAGCATTCAAGTCCACAACACCAATTGAGATTGAGACCATATTCTTAATGCTTGTTCCCATCACACCTGATCAAGTTTGAGATCCCTCAAACTACTGTGTGCATCAGAAGTTAAACCCCATGGAATATATCAGACACTTCCCACCGAGACAAAAAAATGGAAGGGGAACTTTACAAGGCAAAAGATAAATGTCCCTTATTCATTTTTTTTGAGGGGGGAAGTATGATACGTTTAAGGTTCTTGTGCATTTTGTAACCATCTGCACTTTACTTTGATCTTAACTATATCATTACTATTGTTGTTTTAAAGAAATTAAATTAGTGAGGAAGAAACTAGTGATTCCGAGGCTAGGAAGCTGTTATGTCAACACAGATGAAATGTCTCTCAAGGACAATAGGATAAATACCTGTTGATTTAAAAAAAAAATCAAGAATAAAAGATCTGAAATTTAAACCCCAGGACAGAGGTCTATATACAAGTTGTGATTCCTGTAGATTGCAATTGGCAGATCGTCTGTGGTATATGGCTTCATTTTTGTCTTCAAGTAAAGAAAATAACACCATTTTCTGCTGAATAAGCAGTTCCTGAATAAGAGATTAAGTGTTTGGATAGCTGAGATTTTTCTGCTGCGCTTTGCTAAAAGCCTGAAAATTGCTTTATTATTTTAGTGGTTCTTGTGATAAGATGGGAACTAGGGATGAGTGAAACTGTTGTGATTTACCTCTGTCAGGCTCTTTTTTTTTCAAGGGATAATGCAGTTCACATCACTGAGGAGCAGAGAAAAAATGGTTTGCCTCATTGAGGCCTTCTCCAGCAATTTTAAGAGCCCTCCAATACTCCTCTCCCAGATTTCCATTAGCTAGCTAGGAGACTAAAAAAAGCTTCTGTGTCATGAATAGCATGTGTGCAGAGCTCTCTTCAGGTTAATGGAGCTGCTAGATGAAAGACTCAAATAGGGTCATGTCATTAGAAGAGGGAGTAAAGTATATGCATAATATCTTTGTAGGGGTGCTTTTCAGAAATATTTGTCAAGCGATTAGGATTTAGCTTCAATCCATGATAGGGCTGCAAAAATTCCTCTCCTGGCAGGAACAACAATGAGCTAGATGGACCCAATTAACTTTGTAGATTAAAATCCCATGTTTGTAAGCAATAGGGGCACTGCTTGTAATTAACAAGAGCAGTGTTAGCATTATTATACCTGAATATAGATCTTGTCAAATCACTTAATGAAATAATGACATAGTAGCAGGAACAGTTGTGAGTTTCTACTGGTTCGCCCCACTTCAGGCAAACCAGTAGTGGCGGTGGCAGGAGTCTCTGCCCACCTTCCTGGACATCATCATGGATGCTCTGCACATGCACAGACATTTCTGCCCATGCAAAGAAGTGCCATGCACAAGCAAAGCAAGTGCATGCACGTACTGGAACGTAAACGCTCACAGCTCCAAACTGGTAGCAAAGATAAGTGGAACATTGGTGGGAAGTATTTGGACGATTCAAATATTTTTACTACCAGTTCTGTGGGCGTGGCTTGGTAGGCATGATGTAACTTGGTGGGCTTAGCAGGGGAAGGATAATATAAAATCTCCATTCCCACCCCACTCCAGGAGAAGGATACTGTAAAATCTCCATTTCCTCCTCATCAGCTGAGACTCGGGAGGCAGAGAATAGATGGGGGCAGGATCAGTCAGAGGTGGTATTTACCGGTTCTCCAAACTACTCTCCAGAACTGGTCAGAACTGGCTGAAATCCACCTCTGAAGTAGAACCCACTACTGAGCAGGAAGCACATTCAGACTTGCAAGATTCTATTACTATAACCTTATAATAACAGTATTATAAAGTATCTGCATGATTTTGCATTCCTGGTCTAGCCTACCACGAAGGACTGGCAGATAAGCTGGTTCCATGCAATGGAGGAATTTATAGGTGATAACCAAGACCTGTGTAAAGTAGATTGCAATAACCATGGTGTCAAAGGCATGAGTCACTGTCTAGAGCTGCCTAATCCAATTAGACATACAGCTGGCATACCAAATGCATCTCTGCAAAATCCCTGTTGGCCACAGCTACTACATGCTCTTCCATCAGGAGTGAGAGTCCAGGGGAACTCACAGATTGTGCACCACACATTGTGTAGTCCTCTAGGAGGACAACACAATCTAGGAGTAAGGATCAAAGATCCCTGAACTTGGGTGATTCCAACAACCATGACCACTTGGTCTATTTAGAGTCCGTTGTGCATAACAAGGAACAGACTAAATTCAGTTATGCCTTCAAATTGTATTTGTAGTCTCATGATGCATTCTCAAAATGGATCACATATAAGGCATCTGCTTAACAGAGGAAAAAAATCAAGGATATAGGGACAGGACTCTCAAACATTAATTAAAGTGAAATCTTGATACCTGTATAATAATAGAACTTTGCAATAATAACAAGGAATATATAATAGCGCATACCCTGAGACAGTCATGGGTGTCCTATGTAACGTATGAATGCTAAGTATGAAATAAAGGTTTCCTTGTCATGGAATCTCATTTTATGAGGAAGGAAGAAGACAGGCAGGCATATACATAATATTAAACAGAGCAGGGATACTGCAATAATATAATTCCCATTAAACATCATCTCTGAACATTATTATTGTTATTAGGAACAACCTTTTCCTAATAACGTTACTTAAATTACATAGAAAAAAGTTCTTATTTTATTTAAGAACTCCAATGCAACTGTAAAATCCTTTTTATCATGTCTATAAAATTTTGTATGTTCTTTCTCTCGTCCAAATACTTCCATATACAGATTTCCCTGGTCTCCTCGTTTGGAAGTTCTACAGTTTAGTTTTATCTTCCTCGTTCGTTGTTCTTACAGTTTTCCATCCCTGAAGCACAGTGGCTTTGCTTTTTGGTGAAATGTTTTTATGCACCTGGTAAAGTCAAAGTACTCTTTTTTTAAAAAGAAAAAGAATTATGAGGCTATGTAGACATACTAAAACAAAGAGCATAATCATAGAGAAGATTGTACTGTCACACTGCAACAGGTTCCTATTTTCTTTAGTGCAAAGCGACAAATATAGTAACACCTACTAGGGGAAAATGCTATGTAAGAAAGAGACACAGATGTGGTGATTATCATGCAGGACACAGAATGTGCTTGGAGTTCACCACCTAGTTAGATGCTTAAGAAGCCTGGCTCTACCCAGCTTTTTTTGCTTTTTTTTTTAATATTTCTAGCTAAAGTGGAGAAAGTTCTTATTAGGCCATCATGTTTATTTTCATAGTTCACTGACTAAACTGGAACAGGAAAAAGTCAAGCTACCCAAAGACTGGAAGTTGCTAGAACTTTTACCATTTTTGTAGTAAAAATGTGTTGGTAAAATATTTATCTTTATCTTCAAACAACTTTAGAATATTTTTTGATTTGCAGGTAGTCCTTGACTTACAACAGTTTGTTAGAATAAATAGAATAGAATAGAATAGAATAGAATAGAATAGAATAGAATTTTTTTTTATTGGCCAAGTGTGATTGGACACACAAGGAATTTGTCTTATTTGTCTTAAACAAGGAATTGTTTAATGACCGTTCAAAGTGACAACGCCACTGAAAAAAAGTGACTTAAGACCATTTGCACACTTATGATTGTTGCAGCATTCCCATGGCCATGTGATTTATGCTTGACAACCGGTTCCAGTGTCCAGGGGTTATGTGATCCCCTTTTGTGACCTTCCAACAAACAAAGTCAATGGGGAAGCCAGATTCACTTAACAACTGTGTAACTAATTTAACAACGACAGTGATTAACAAATGTGGCAAAAAAAGAGTTGTAAAATGGTACAAAACTCACTTAACAAATTTCTCACTTAGCAACAAAAACTTTGGCCTCAATTGTGGTCATAAGTCGAGGATTACCTGCATTATTTAAATACATTATTTAGATTTATAATACATTATAATACATTATACATTATTTAAATACACTATGTATACTTTTATATACTAATGTATGCTACATAAAGCCCATATGTATACTTTTCCAATTAAAAGAAAAACCTTAAAGTTTTAATTACATTGAGTTTAATGATAACCCCACCATTATATGTTAGCATAACTATATCTACTTCTCTTTCTATCTCTGTCTGATTTTTTTTTTACCTGCTTTCATATTTAAAATTCTGATAATGTAAGAAGGCCCCTCTGTTCCTTTGGGATAAATAGCTGGAGGGAGAATTCTTTTGTCATTTGCATTACAACCTGAACTGGATGTGATCTATAGTTTTCTATGGCTTTATGACCAGGTTCAGAATAATGTTGCTTAGTATTCATGTGCAGAATTCATCATTTAAATCATGTTCTTGTTTATCGTTAAAACTTGTTAGTAATCATCAGTCTCTCAGGGACAATAGAACAATGTTGCACTAGAATATACTTCTTGCTTTAAAACATGTTACCCAAGTGCTTTAATGGCATGTGGTCAGTTTGAGAAAAAGACAAGAATGGCGTCCCTTCCTGTTTCACAAGATACATTATGACCAAAAGCCTGTAGATATTTTGAGTCTGTCTTGCATTACAATGTGTAGAACAGGGTAAATTCAGTTATGCCTTCAAATTGTATTTTTGTTCATCTTTACCATAGTACAAAACATAAAAAGGTAGAGGCAATTCGCTAGTATTTAAAAAAAAAATACAGCTGCAAATTTATAAGTGCCAATATTGTACCATTCCAACTGGAAAATCATCAGGAACTTTACAATTTTGCAAAAATTGAATCAAATCAAGTATTCCTTAAAATAACAAATGCACTATCATTACAGGCAATTCAAGATTAATTGACTAGAGGATAGTTACTATATTAACAGCAATGGAAGCCCTAATCATGATTCAAGGCTTTTGAAGGAAGGGTACACAAAGTAGCATCTAAGAGTGATCTCTGAGGGACACTTGCTACTAAGGGAAATGCCCAGGTGTGAAATCCACAATGTCACATTACAAATGAATGAGATGACAAAAAAGATTCAAACCTATCAAATGTACCACCAATAATGCCCTAAGTCTGCAGTAATAGCAATAGCACATAGTCTTACAAACAGCTTTGCAGCACTCTCTGACTGGTTTATAGAGTCAAAATATTGCCCCCAACAATCCAGGTTCTCATTTTACTGACTTTGGAAGAATGGAAGGCTGAATTAACTTTGAGTTGGTCAGGACTGAACTCCTTGCTGTGAGCAGAGTCAGCCTGCAATACTGCATTCCAACCACTGTGCCACCACAACTCCTACACAATAGTGCCTAAATATTCATCAGATTTCAGCCAATTCCATTAATTGATTTTATGGAAGTAATTTTTAAATGCAATGAATAAGAAATCCACAGTTTGTGAGGAACAAAATTTTACCTAATAAAATATGGGAAAGTACCCTGTATCATACATAAATATATTTATTCATATACATTATGTATTATTTTTCTAATATATTATATTAGGACATACTTTTTAGTAACATGTACATTTTTTAATATAACTATCATAATGTATGCTTTTTGCCAGCAACTACCATGTTTTCCCAAAAATAAGACCCTGTCTTATATTTTTCTGAACCCTGAAATGAGCACTTGGCCTTATTGCCATGCGCTCAAGAGCCTGATTGGGCTTATTATCAGGGGATGTCTTATTTTTGGGAAAACAGGGTATCCTAGACATAACTTTCCATTTACATGCTACTTTCCCAAGAATGTACTATTTGATGTATATGTCTCTTTATATAATTGTTAAAAAAAAATCCAGAAATATTTCATGAACTCCAGCAAACTGTGAATTATATGTTTACCCATGCCAGGAATCCATTTGATGGATTTTGCTATTTTGCTTCCTTTTTTTATTCCCCCAGTATTGCCTCTGTTGGAAGGATATATAAAATCTGAAAATTGTTTTGGCAAAACGTGTGCTAGATACTTGGATATGAACTGTGGCATTGGCTCTTTGAATAACATGCACAATTCTTTTCTCTTTCCAAATTTTTAAAGATGATGACATCAATAGGCCAGTTTTTTTAAAAAATCCACGAATTCAGCTAAGTGAGCAAGGCCCATTAAATGCTATTCTCATTCACAATGAAATAGGCAGCAATGGATAGGCAGCATGAACTCTTCTCCCTACTGATGTGAAACTATAACTAACAAGATGTCAAAATTTAAAAAAAAATTTGAGCTGCTTGAGTTGCACATTATCAAAGTCCTTATTCTTCCTATACAACATTCATAAGAGAGATTAAGGTCTTCTGCAACTGTTTATTGAATCATTGGCTCCAATAAAAATCATACTACAGTGGAAATATGTAAATATTAAGTAATATATTTAATCATATTAATATTTAACAATATTACATAATAAAGTTAATTGAGAGTGACTGACTTTGGGCCAATCACATTCTCAGCCCAACCTATCTCACAGGGTTGTTGTGTGGGGAAAATAGGAGGAGGAAGTTTGATAAGTTTTATCTTATTTGTAAAATAAAAAAGGAAGGAATTGAATGAATAAAGAAATACATTCCATTAATTTCTGTTGGCCTTCAATGCAACTAGTTCTTTGGGACCAGGGACAAAACTAAAAGAAAAGGAGGGGGAAATCTGAAATATCAAAAAATTGCATCAATTTGGAAAGCCACATGTTCATTTCCAAATAGGACTGGGCAGTAGGTCATCCAGTTTAGGAGCAATCTGAAAGCATGAAAGTAGAGATACCCACCTTAAGATTCTTCATTCAAATTGTTTCTCCACTGAAGCAGATGTGCAATATTCACAAGGCAGACTTATAACATAGTAGATTAGGTAGCTTGTTAACACCCACTTAACTTAACTGAACCTTATGTTTCCCATTAAAAACACTGTTCCCTGTAAGCACTATGATGTAGATCCGAACTAATGTGCCTAAGGGCTCATTCACAATATTTTGTATATCTAGTCACTTGTGTGGCTGGATGAAAGTACATCATTATAAGAATAGAGAGTAAGGAAGATGACCTTAATGTACATATTATGCAAGATCCATTGCTAGGAGAATGGGAATTGAAACATATTGTATGTCTACAACAGACAGATAATATTCAGAAGTGATTCAGGCAGACGCATACCCAATTCACTGAACTATAAGAAGAAAGAAGAGGTTCAGCACAATCAGACCTGCAATTATTATAGCTAATCTCAATTAGAGTAGTTATAGCCTTCCTGTGGAGTTGATTTCTTGTTCCAGTTTAGCTACTGGGGTGGATAATAGGGACATACAGGTGGTCCTTGATTAACAACCATTCATTTAGTGACCATTTGAAGTTATAACAGCATGGAAAAAATGACTTTATGACCATTTTTCACTCATGATCTTTGAACATCTCCATACTCACATGATTACAATTTGAATTCCCAGATGGCTTCTGAGAAGCAAAGTCAATGGGGGAAGCCAGATTCACTTAACAACTGCATGATTCACTTAACAACTATGGCAAAAAAAAACAAGGTCATAAATGGGACACAATTCCCTTAACAACTGCCTTGCTTAGGAATGGAAAGGTTGGATTTCGTTGTGGTCATGAATTGAGGAATACCTATACTATTTTAGAGCAGCAAAAGACTGCAATTTTAGGGATCTAGGTTATGGTAATATGAATTGTTAACAAAATATCTAGTGCATCATTTTATATTTATTTTATCAGGGGTGGTGGTGAGGGGTATTTGGGGGAATTCTTCATAGAAGGTGACTTGTTAATCTCAGGAAAAATATATCTGGGGCAGGTACCTTGGGTCTCTGAGTAGTTGTATTGCAAATTATAGTTGGTGTTGATTCTAGCACTGCCATGAGATTGTAGCAATATACCCACTTGGATAGAAAGCAAAAAGAAAATTGGCATTTATTATAGGCTTTTTCCTTAAGGGAGAGTAAGACATTATGACTCAGATTATTTTTATCAGTACTCCCAAACTTGTTGTAATGGAGTTTGACAGAATAGAAAAAGCAATTTATATCGTGTTCATTGCAGCATGTTCCAATATGACATTTTAATGTTTATAATATCATATTGAACATACTGTACCTGCCCCACATTGTAGGAATGGATGATTTACTAGGTTGCTTTATAAGATCAAATTCCTCCATGTGTTCACATGTATTCTGTTACATAGGCTAGATTGTGAATAGATATATGAAACTGGCATATAAATCATGTCCATGTGCCTACATCAATGGATAAAGCTTCCCATTTCAAGTTCATTTAAGTTTGTCATGTAATTATCATAATTCTTTGCAAGTCCTGAAATATCTGTAAAACAGATACGCAAACATGAAAGTTGGTTGTTACATATTTTCCATGAATAGGTGCAGTTTCATATAAATACCCTTTGAAGCAATTTTCTGGAGTGCTTCATACTTACTTAACGTCACATTTATCTGTTTATTTATGCAATTTCCATGGCACTTAGTTCCAACAAGGCTCTTAGTGTGAAGTTTCCGAAAGATGCCCTCATTATTTCATGAGTCATGAGCCAAACTTCAAAAGAAATACAGTCATTTAT
>JANHZT010002921.1:135397-146864 GCA_032468215.1 Stegonotus admiraltiensis | reverse complement strand
ATTAAAATCAAATATAAAGATGACCTAACTAATGACAGCAAGGAAAGTAATGAGCTTCAGAATTAACAAGATACTGAAGTGGATTGCATCTGCCTTTTTGGATCTACTACTGTGGCAACATTAAAGGAAACGGTAGCAAAGAAACATTCCACAGACTAGCACTTGGCTAACAGTGAAAGCCCGAGAGAAGATACTCAGAGGCTGTGATGTGTTTGTTCCCATACGGATCACAATTGAGCATGTGGTAGTCTTTCCTAACACTTTATAGAAACAAAAGTTGGGAGTTTGAAGAAGCAGCACAGAAAAAGTATTGACACTTTTGAACTTTGGTGTTGGGCAAGAGCCTAACAATGCCATGAATAGTCAAGAAACCAGATAGATGAACCACAGAACAAATCGATCTGAAGTTTTTACCCAAGACACTAATACGGTACAAGGTTGAAATTATTTGTTGGACACAGCCCTGTCTTGCAGTCTATAATTCTGGGAATAATGGAAGGAAAAATAAAACAATTAGCAGCAAGGTGTATGACTTCAATTATAGTGATGTAATTGGATGCACTGATGGAAGCGCTGAAGAGAGAAAAAGTTGGGGATAGATCCTCCTTAAGAATGTCAATCTGAGTATTCACTAAGAGTCAACACGAACTTGATGTCACATCATCATTCATTATAGATTTTAATAAAGTTGTCTTGGTTTCTGAACTTTAAAGGGATTTCTATTTTAGTTTTCTTTTTAAACGATTAAGATCGGAAGACAAAATGCTAATGTTATCGAGTTCCTGTTTCATCCTACATCTCCCAATAAACACTAGCCCATTTTAGCAAAGTGATTTGTTTTCTGAGGTTTTTTTTTAGCAACAACTTGTCCGTGGTAACATAGGATAAACAACCTGAATCCACCATACACATTCTTAGAAAAGGTTATGAAAATAGCTTTATTTTCCCTATTCCAAATACCATTTGAAATACAAGCCTTTAAAAAAAAAGTCTGAAATGATACTTTCCAGTCATGAGATGCATCTTCTTCAGACACATTTGTAAATTCCAAAGCAAGTTTTCACAGCAAGAACACAATTGAGTTGGAGCCAGAGCCTAAGAAGTAGTCTCAATAGTTTTTATCTTACCAACAAGTGGGACCAAAAATAATTGAAATACATAACTCCCCTTGGAGTCATACGTTTCTCTTACTGAGTCATGGAACTAAGCTATGCATCTGCTCTTGGTTAATATCATCAACTTCCAAATTCCAGTAGTAAAACGTATGATTGAGGTTATTAAGATCTAGTACATCGGAGCCCCTATGTTACAATTGCTTTCAATGTAGGAACAAGTGTTTCCCCATAAGAGCGAAATAGCCAGGTTCAATTATTTTAATTGCCAACCCTTTTCTAATGATAAACGTTAGCGCTTGGATTACTTTAGTTCTTGAAATCCCCAGGAGCCAGCTTCTGGTGTGGAACAGTCAAAAAAAGCCTTTGGATTCTCTTCCTAGCAGGCTCTGGAGAATGACACATACTCGGTGAAGAACCGTTTATACTGCAAACCAAAAAAAAAACCCTACTAATTCCTTTCCTCTGTTTATCAATAAGGCAGTTTGAGAACAATAACTGCCCTGATTTTGAGCAGTTGATTAATGTTCAGATCAAGGAGGCTAGATGGCATGAGCGTCAAGTAGCAGTTTCTTGAGCCCTGAGGTGGTGGCCTCCTTTAGCAGTCCTTGTGATCATGTGTTCAAACGCCCAGGAACCTAGAAACAAGTGAGAGGGCAGGCTACTGCCAAAGTAGAGCTTGCTGTTAGTAGCGATTGCTTGGTATTTCATCAGCTCCAGGTAGGCTGGTGTGAGTTTCAGCTGTCAAGGAGAAAAAATAATAATAAATACACCCAGAAAGGTATTCACATTACAAGAACTACCGTATTTTTCAGAGTATAAGACGCACCTTTTTTCCCCAAAAAGGAGGGTGAAAATCTGGGTGCATCTTATACTCTGAATGTAACCCCACCCAGCTTCTAAAACGGAGGTTTCAGAGGCTGAAAAAAGCATCAGAAATGAAGCTTCAGAAAAGAAGCCCCCAAACAGCTTCAGAGGCTTTTTTTCCGAAGCTGTTTCGGAGGCTTTCAGAGGCAGAAAAAAAAGCAAGGCACAGACCTCACAACCAAGGAACCTGTTGCTAAAATTCACCTCTGGGAACAGCTGATTGGGGGTATTCCAGGAGGCCGGTCCACCTGCCAATCAGCTTTTTTTCTTATTTTCCTTCCCAAAAACTAAGGTGCGTCTTATACTCTGAAAAATACAGTAAGTGCAAATGCAGCAGGCCACTAGTAGGGAATGCTTTTACAGCTATACTTATTTTCTTCCCCAAAAAAGTAGACATTGCTTATATGTGTCTCGTTCCCCTTAAACTTTGGTCAGATTGCAGTTGTAAGCAAGGGAAATTTAACTCACCTTATTTGAGTCAGCTGCTTTTTGGGCAGTGTAGTATTCTGCATCAGCCTTTGCTTTCTGTCTTGCTAAATAAGCAGCATCTGAGAAGGCAGCAGCAAAACCTCTTTTAGCCAGTTTTAAGCCATCAAGTCACTTGTCTGTTTCTTCAAGTTACCAAAATAAACCTTTCTAAACCTCTGCAACGTAGCCCACTGTGAAGTACATAAAGTCTAAGCATGTTTCTTTTTGGCCTCCAAGAACAAACTCAGAATAGAAGACAAAAAAACAACAACCAGGGAAGACTTTTGAGGAAGGCTGAAGTATGGGACGGTGTGTGTGGAATGTAACGACAGGAGGAGATTCCATTAAGTCGTATTCCGGTTCCAAAACCCGGCAATGGGGAACAGAAAGATCAGGGAGAGAATAGAAGAACTAATAATTCCCAAAGGAACCAGTAAACAACATTAATCATTCCTACAAAGCCTTCTAAGCAGCTTGACCCAATCTTTGGAAATCAAGACAACCATCCTCCCATACTAGTTCCCAGACACTGTGTCTAGAGATTGGCAAGAGATAGTAGGGCGGAGCACATAGCTACCTTCAAGCTCAGAAATTCGTTTCTCTGTCAACGTCTCCATGACCTTCTGTTGGAACTGTATCTTTGCCACTTGAGCAATTTTCTCTGCTTCTGCAATTGAAAAGCATTCACAGTTAAGCACAAGAACTGTACAGGCTGTGACACCAGTCCAGTGTGCCAATGCCCCAAGTTTATTCAACTTTCCTGAAGCTCACAAGAAACGATTTGTGGCCTGGTGTGCGCACAGTTAAATCCCTACAAGTCCGGGAGAGTAACGTATGGCACATCCTTGCTCTTAACTTAAAGAGACTTTCCTTCTCTTAGACTCCACTATAGCAAAGGTACACAAGCAAATGCATGAAATTAACCAATGGCCAAAGTAGTTCAACCTCAACATTTTTCATTTGGAGTATTGTGGCAGACAAGGTAGGGATGGAGGGCTATCGGCACACATTGAAGGCTCCTCAAAATTATTCCACAAGTCTGGCCATTCAGCTACTATTTTCAATACCTAACTGCTACACAGAAGATCCATGGTTCCACTATTAAGCTTGCCAGTTTCCACTCTCAGATTTTCTTCAACCAAAAGAGAATACTTAGCCCAGAGGCAGTCAAGTGAGGGGGGGGGCAGGGGGGACACTGTTGAGCAAAGCTCATTACCTATGACTGCCTTCCTCCTTTCCGTTTCAGCCTCCTTTTCCACCACTTTCTGCTTCTGCGTAGCTATCAAGAGTTTAGTCTTCTCTGCTTCCCTGCAAAGCAGAAAACGAATCGGCTTCTTGAACTGCCTACCTGGGAAGGTCATCTCTATGAAATTATCTCTATCATCAGCACAAGAATAGAGCTTTACGAAAGTCTCATGAGAAATTCAAATGAAGACTCGGAAGCCAGAGATGGAGACTATTATGCTATTACACCCACATCCTGCTTTATAAGTACCCCCGAGGCATCTAGCAGAAGCAGAATGCTGGACATGCCTCTGATCTGATCCAGGAGGGTGTTCTTATACTCACACGAGTTCAAAATTTCTTCTGATTGCTTCAGGGATTTTGGGCTTTGTCACCCGCACTGCCTGTGCAGAAACAATCAAATGTCTTGATTAAACAATATCCATGTAGCATTTCCCAAGCACAAGTTCTATACCAGTGTTTCTCAAACTCGGCAGCTTTAAGATGGATGAACGTCAACTCTTAGAATTCCCCAGTCAGCCATGCGACTTATGACCATTCATTTAACGGCCGTTCAAAGTTACAACAGCACTGAAAAGTTACCTACAACAAGTTCTTGCACTTACAACATCCTGATTTGAGTTCTGTTCTGTTTCAATCTCTTTCCATCACCCACAGAGATACACAACAGGCAAGTGATAGGTAGTACCTGGATGGTAAGGCCTGGTGCCATGGTATTCAGATCTTGTTGTAGTGCCAGCTTCAGGTTTTCATCGATCTGGTCTGGTACAAGAAAACATAAACTAATGAGTAAATTTGGTAAACTAACCAAACAGAGACACTTATGCCAGAGCTCAAAAAAATTTCTTTCACCACTACCCATGGCAATGCCATCTATTCAGCTAGAGAAGGGACTGGGATTAAATAGCTACTACTCTTTTAGCCAAGGTAGATGAAAGAAGAATGTAGGGCATATCTAGGTGGTTCCATTCCAGACTAACCACTGCAGATATTTTATTTATGTCACCCATCTCTCCATCAAGCAACTCTAAGTGACTTGGATCAAGCTAAAAATGGGAATACAAAACATTAAAATAATAAATATTACCAAAAATATCTAAGGAAGGAGCACTATACAGCAGGCTGGAGATAAAATCTTCTCTTATACTATAATAAAATTGTAAATAACAAAATCTTCCAAAACATGTTTTACATAGATTTAATGACAACTTGCTGGGGTCAGTCTCCCCCCTAGCTGCACACACACCTCTCTACACTCAGTTTGCACTGGCCACTGCTGCACATCCTTGCAAACCCTCCTTGACCTATTCCATGTATCTCACACACACCCTCACGCCCTTCCCAACTCTCCCCATGCATCCTTCATTCTCTCTATCCAGCAGCAGCCACTTACCTGCCTACCGGCCTGGAACTTATAACTTCTTCCCCACTTCCCCACTGGTTGTGGGAAGCTGATAGGAAGTTGCTTTGCTTAATAATCATGGGATTCAGTTAATGACGACAATCAAGATTGCCATGACTAAACCATTTTTTGCTTAAGACTTATTGTTGTTGTTAGTCACCTAGAGTAACCCCATGACAAGTGGCAAATAAATTTAATTAACTAATTAATTAATTTACAACTGCTTTGCTTAGCTATGGAAATTCCAGTCCTACCGTAACTGCTATCATAGGTCAATGACTGACTACGTTTTGGAAAAGCCCACCCTCCATTGTGAAATACATAAAATAGACAAAAGCATTCCAAAAGCCATCCTTCAATAGAACTATGTGCCTATGCAAAACCTCTTACCATGGATAACAAGGTCTGGTCTGTATTTACCAATCACAAAATATGTGAAACTGCAGGTAATGAAACCACCAATAATGAGGGTTGCTGGGAAACAATGTGTCCCAAATGTCAAAGCCTTTCTGTGGGAAAGAATGGAGCCAAAATATAGTGAGACTTACCAAAGAGCTCAATGTACACCTCCTGCAGGGTATGGATGCTGCAAAACTGGTTGAGTTCATGATGGATCTTATTGAAGATGAGCGCCTTGTCATAATCGGCAGTATAATTCCTCACAACGTCATAAACTAGGAAAGGGAATACCAATTTGCTTGTCAATGATGTGCCCCCCCCTCAATCACAAAGCGATTCTATGCCGCTGATACAACACAATTACAACACCAAGTCAAAACAAAACAAAAAAATTAGAAAAAGGCAATCGGTGAAGGAACATATGGCACATGTCAAGTAGGATTGCATATTATCCAATAATTACCATCAGGGAGTAGCTCATCCTACTCTACCCTGGGACCTGTCGAGAGAGCCGGGTTTTACAGAAGGGCAATGAGATGAGGGGCATATAATCTCAGGGTGTCACCTAGATTCCACAAAATGAGGAAGCCAAGACCTGGAGTGAACCAAGTCATTCAGAATCCAATCCACCAAAATGGTTCCTTGGCTAACCACATCTTGAGCCACAAAAGACTCCTCACAATGACCTTTGAGATATTCTTCCTACCTCTCAAATCTCACAAGAGTTTGGATTCCCTTAAAAAAGGTTGATGGATAGGATTCTTCAGAAAAATATCTGTGCCTTTGTTTTTTGCGGTATAGACCTAAGCTTGTACATGTATTTGGTAGGACTCATTCTTCATTCTCCCATTTTAGCACTCTAAATATCCTTTCTGATGCTTTACCTCCTCAGAAAACCAAGGAAGAGTATAAAATCACTCAAGTGCCATTCTGTGCAAGGCACTGATGTACCTTCATTTCAGAAAGCAATTAAGATCCAACTACTAGAGACTTAAGGAATTCCTCAAATGCCCTCTGGAAAATAGGCAACACCAGGCACTGGGGGCAGTGCAATTTGATAATCCCATCTGCAGAAAGAGTGGGGGGGATAGCTGCACCAGAGAGTGGTTTAGCTATGACAAGGAACAAATGCAAACCCACTTCAGTTCATGTCACCTCTGCTCCAAGACAAAAAACAGATCCAGTATGTAACATTGTGAGTCAGGTCCTCAATCATCTAGGACAAGCCACAAACTTCCAAGCCAATTTAGGTTGAAATTCTCCAGAACTATCAGTCTAGGGGAAATTTAATCACCATCCTGGCAATGACATTAAGCAGTTCAGGCAAAGAACCTGCTAGGCAGCAAGAGAGTCTGGTGTTCCAGCAGCAATCTCACCTGCTCCCTTATACTGCACCCAACTGTACATTTCCAAGAAAGGAACAACACTGTGTCCAATCAGATTTGGTAATTGCCACTACAATGACTCTCATGGATGAGGAAGAACTTATTATAGGCCAACCTGACATTAAGTAGAAATAACCAAAGCCCAGAGACACTAAGGATCTGGTGACCTGAAATTTGGGCTCAGAACTAGGATGCAAATGTGGGGAAAGGGAGCTCAGTGTAAGAAACAAAACCTCTCCTTCTTAGAAATGGTCCATTCCCTCTCCCAACACATCTCCCTCTGCACAATGCCATCAAAATGCTCCTGCAATTCCCACACACAATACATGCAAGTTTCTACAGTAAAATGCCTCAATCCAATCTGGTGCCCTCCAGCAATCCAGCAATCTTTATGAACCAACTGTCATATCAAACAATAACAAGCCAACTATAGCTGAATGTATCCTCCTTTTAGAAGCAACAAACTGCATAGCTTCCATTCCTACTTCTACCATGTACTTGCCTATCTTCTATCTTCCCACCACTGATCTTGCTTTGAAGCTCCCTTCCCAAACTTGAGGCACCCCAAGAGATCTCTTTCCTCTAAGTATTTGTTTTCTGTTAAAAAAAAAAAGGAAAATACCTGCATATGGTGCCAGCATATTCATCACCTCAATTCGGTCAATATAGATCATGACACCACCACTGCAAGAAGATAAGGAGAAAGCTCTTCCTTCATTGCACATACATACTTGCATGGTTAAAAACTATCCACTGTGTGCTTTTCTGGCAATGTCTTTGGAAACAATACACTCAGTTCACAAAATCGGGATTATAAACTATGTTCCTCCAGGATTATAAACTAATTTAATCCCACACCTCAGAACTGTTCAGTAAGAAGGCTGCATTATAAAAATTACTTCCCTTTCTTCTATTTTTACCAAAGAGAAGATTTAACACCTTCTACTCTTCCACCCTATGACTCAACCATTCTACTACACATCTTAGTGGTGTATTTCTCAAGTAGGCCAGAAACACAATACGAACCACAAAACAACCACATACCTTGTCCCACATGGCACGTTTTTCACTTCATCTGTCTGCAATGTTGTCTGGAAAAAAATAAATAAAACAAAATTGATCAGCAAAGACATTGCAGAATGTAACATTTACTAATCTAACAATTATTATGGACATTTTGGAAACGAACTAAATTTCAGGAACAGTCTGCTCTTTTTCTAAGAAACAACTTCAAAAACTTCAGTCCCACAGAGTTACAAGTGCTCCAACCACCACCTCCAATATCCAGGAGGAATTGCAGTTCATTTTTGGCATAAGATTGAGATCAAGAAACTGGGATGATGCAATTTTAAAAAAAAATATTGTTTTTTTCCCCATTGAATAATATTTTTCCCATAGAATAAGAGACAGGAAAGGACAGGACAGGAAGAATTTAAAGTTACAAGATTAATGACTTCTGACCTTCTTTTCACCAGATAATTACAACCTTCCTATAGGTAATTATCCACAATGGAGCCTACCCATTACTGCCATATGTTGTGATGGTTGTAAAACAGTCATCATGTGACCAACTCAATTTTAGGATCTTTTTCTGGGGATCCTAAATTAAGCAAATGTGGTAGTCATAAAGCAAACACAGTGGTTGTAAAACTATTGCCTCAGTCCTTGCATGAACCAATGGTTCACTAAGGCTATGATTTTGCTGAAAACCGGCAGTCAGATTTTTTTAGCAAAACCATTGCAAAACCTAGTCATGTGACCGCAGGACATTGCATAAGGCCGTAAATGAGGCTGTGTTGCCAAACTCCTGTCAGAACTTTGAATCAGGGTCATGATCCCTTTCTTTGGGTCAGTTGTATCTTCAAATAGTCACTAAGTAACTAATCATAAATCAAGATCTCACTCCTCCCTCTTAGATGTTATACAAGTTCCTTCAACCTAACATTTAATCCAGGGAAACAGGGGAATTGCTAATAAGACACTTGCTAAATTGCTATTTTTTTTCTTCCTTCTTTTCTTCAATCCTTCTTTTTTATCTTCAAGAAATTAGCAAGATCAAGCATGCAAATGAGAGGTATAAGCTTATTTATAAGTATTTATCTGTACTGCAACATTAGCCATTACCTACTTCTAGTAACATATTAACTTGTGGTGGATTTTTAGTAGGGGCAGGATACAACAGGAAGTATCAAAACATGAACTGTATTCTGCCCTGACGCTATCTGTGTGAAAGACAAAGGCAGTCCTTTTGTCATCAAGCTCTTTTCCCTCCCTCTGCTGTTTCCCATCCAAGGCAGTTACACAAACCTGTACTGTTCTGTAAGTTGTGAGAATTGGGATCATGATGTGATAGCCTGGTCTGCTCAGGGTAGAGAGCAGTGCACCTCCTCTATAATAAATTAGATACAAAAAGAAAGTAAATAAGCATGAACTGAGGTCAGAGAGGACAATGTTCTTATAAAACAAAACTCACAGCAAGCATTTATTTCACCTGTCCAACTCGTTTTCCTAATACCATACTTGAGTGGTTCAGAACAGAATAACAGAGTTGGAAAGAACCTTGGAAGTCTTCCAATCCAACCCACTGCTCAAGCAGAAGACCCTATACCCGTGATGGCGAACCTATGGCACATGTGCCAGAGGTGGCACACAGAGCCCTCTCTGTGGGCACATGTGCTGTCCCCAGCTGCTTTTGTGGTTTCCAGTGTGCCAGCTAATCTTTGAGCGTGCCTGAGCCCCGGAAACCCGAAGACCAGCTGGCCAGCGTGCATGCACGTGCCGGAAACCAGAAGACATGCGCACCGGCCAGCTGGTCTTCGAGTTTCCAGGGCTGCGGCACACACGCGCATTCTGGTTTGGGCATTTGGTGCCAAAAAGGTTTGCCATCATTGCCTATACCAGGGGTGGGCAAATGTGGCCCTTTTACAACCTGTGGACTTCAAGTCCCAGAATTCCTGAGATAGCTAAGCTGGCTCAGGAATTCTGGGAGTTGAAGTCCACAGGTCATAACGGGGCCATGTTTGCCCACCTCTGCCCTATACCATTTCAGACAAGTGGCTGTCCAGTTTCTTTTTAAAAGCCTCCAGTGATGGAGCACCCACACCTTCTGGAGGCAAGCTATTCCACTGGTTTATTGGCAGATAGGCTGAAGATAAAGGGGCAAATTTACAGGCACAGAATATTTACAAGTTGCCTTGTGCATTTAGCCAACTTAGTCTGGCTCTAGGCCTCTTCAGGAGTAGAGCAAAATCAAGAGATGAGAGCACCAATGCTGTTTCACACCTTTTCAGGAACAAAACAGGACAAGCCGCCTTTTATTTCTGAGATAAGTGTTGGTGGGTGGAGCCCTGTTTGTTCAAAGACAGTTTCCCAACCTTAGCCATTTTAAGGTGTGTGAACTTCAACACCCAGAACACTTCCTATTTTGGGAGTTGAAGTCCACACATATTAAAACGGTTAAGATTAGGAAATACTTATCTAGGACAACTTTTTTTTCCATCTGGGACCATGGCCAGGTATTTGAGATCACAACACTGCATTTGGGTTCATGCATCATGCCAAGTTACCATGAATTTTGGCAACTATGGATCAAGGCTGTGAACCCAACTAATGGAAGTTGCTTAAAAAGTACAATTAAGCAAACCAGAACCCAGCACCACGACACACCCAGCCTCTGAATCACCACGGCGAGGTTGGTATCAGAAGTTGTAGTCCCAACACCACCCGGAGAACTAAAGCTTTTGCTTGCTCAGAAGAAAGTTTCAAATCAGGGCAGATGGTCGAGTACAGATAGTCCTCAACTTGCGAGAGTTCATTTAGTGACCGTTTGAAGTTACAACGGCACTGAAAAAAGTAACCCATGACCATTTTTCACACTTATCAGCATCCCCGTGGTCACGTGATTTACATTTGGATGCTTGACCACTGGTTCAGAATTTTATGACGGTTGCAGTGCCCCAGGGTCATACTTGCAACCTTCCAACAAGCAAAGATGGTGGAGAAGCCAGATCCACTGAACAATAATTGTGTTTCTAATTTAAAGCGATTCGCTTAGCAAATGTGGCAAGAAAAGTCGTAAAAAGGGGGCACACAACTCACTCAGCACATTTCTCCCTTAGCAACATAAATTGTGAGCTCAGTTGTGGTCGTAGGTAGAGAACTGCCTGTAGTGCCAGAGCCAGGCTGCAACCACGCTCTCTACTCAGGGGTTTCTATCATCTGCCCGGGGAAGGAAGGCGGCTTCTCAGGACAGAGGTTAGTTAGAGCCACAAGAGCAGTGTTTCTCAACCTTGGGAGCGCTGCTGGCTGGGGTATTCTGGGAGTTGAAGTCCACCCATCTTCACGCTCCCAAGGTTGAGAAACACTGCACAAGAGGGATCCCGTCGCCCGGACTCACCTGTAGTAGACAGCCAGGTGTCCCTCCTCCACCTTGTGGACCGAGACCCAGAGCAGCAGCGACAGTAACAGGCCAGCCGTCACTGCTATTGACACCGCCGGTCCCCGTCTCCGGCTCCTGGTCGGAACCTCGCCGCCGCTTCCAGGCATCCTCCCGCCGCTCACACCCCGCTGCCACCAGCACCACCACGACG
>JANHZT010002921.1:120250-135266 GCA_032468215.1 Stegonotus admiraltiensis | reverse complement strand
ATTCCTGAGACAGTTGAAGTCCACAGGTTGTAAAAGGGCCACAGTTGCCCACCCCGATATAGTTTAAAAGCAGTGTTTCTGATCTGGGGATCAGAAGAGACCAGGTTTGCATAAGTGCACCAGCGTGCCTACCATCCCTGTCCTAATATTCCTTTTTACTTTTTTCATGTATTCAAATTACGTTTATACTTTTACCTGTTATCTTATATATGCTTGACAAACAAACTTATGATTATGGTCTCCGTTTGGTGCTTGAAAACTGAGTTTAAATTAATCTTGGCTGCTTCAAAAACCAGGCAAGCTAAGTGGCGAATGATGTGATTCTGGAGCAATAATAGCCACCCCTGACATCTCTCTTCATTTGAAGTTATTAAAGATGGAGGAGCCCCACACTTTACTTGGGCTCTGGCTACCTGGCAAATGGAGATGTTTCCTGAGTTCTCTGGCTCACATCACTGCATTTCTTCAAAATAATCAAACTCCTTTTGTCAGTAATTTTGTAGATTATTTTATCCCCAGGGTGTTCTGCCATAGTTTGTTGATGAAGGGGCTTTTTCTCTGCTTGAGACATGCTCGTTTCTCTCCTTAGGTTGGCCTGTGGAGATGTAGAAGGAAAATTTGGAGCTTTATATTCCAGAGTTCAAGCTGTTCAGAAGAAAAGTGGAGCATTTGATGTAAGTTTGCCTACATAGGATAACGTCCTCAAGCACTGAAGCTTCAGAATGAAAATACCCCTATCTTAATATAGTCCTTCCAGTCTGTCTCAGTACCTACCAAATGAGGAATCAGTTCATTGTTTATGTCAGCACTGAGTTCTCTTCTTTTTCCAAACAATCATCATTTGTTTATTTCACCTTCTAAAAAATCTGAGAAGCTGCATAGAGGAGGTGGAACACTAATGGAATTATATGGCGAAATACAGTTCCAAACTTGACATTTCTGTGTAGCTAATCAAAACTACGTGCTACAATATGTCATTGATAATTTTATGATACTGCACAGGGCTATTTGTATCATTTCAACAGCTTAAACTTTTTAATCCACTCACTAGCCCAAATTCTCTAGGTGAATTACAACTGATTTCAAGCATCATTATGATAAAACAATGAAAATAATGCACCACTTTTTAAAAAAATAAGCAGAATGCATTATGGAGAAACTACACAAAAGTATATTAAAGCTACCCTTGGTTGAGCTAAATGTCTATGGAGATGCTCAGTCATCCAGGTCATGGATGTCCCAAAGGTACTTTTTCAAGAGACAACTGAACTTTCTGGTTTTTCTTTTGAAGACGTTTTGCTTCTTATCCAAGAAGCTTCTCACTGAAGAAGCTTCCTGGATGAGAAGTGAAACATTTTCAAAAGAAAAATCAGAAAGTCCAGTTGACTCATGAAAAAGCATCTTTGGGACTACCTTGTTGAATTCATCACCTTTGTTTCTGCTTTGAAGGAATATTTCATGTCACCTCAAGATTGTGTTCATTTTTATACTTTTTAAGTATTTCATCCCAAAAATTTGCCGTCCATATAGATTTTTTAAGACATTACCTTAGCTGAACTCTTAAGCTTAAAATTAGCTTATTGTGCCTCTTTAGCTGAAATTGCTAAGGTGAAATTTTTATATCTTTTCTAAAGGGAAAAATATTGAAATAAGTAAAAATGCAACGTAGCTCTTTTCTTTTTTAAAATTCAACTGTATAGTACTGATAAATAACTACTATACTTAAATGCCCTTCCTGAAATAGCTAGGGAGGCCATTGTGGTATCCCAGATTGAACAGGCAAATGTATAGCTTGGGGAGCATTTTAAAGATGAGGTATTTTCATCTTGATGCATCTCCTTTGGTTATTCAATCAGTGTTATAAAAAATTGTATGAAATGTTCTTACAGTTCCTTGTGTGTGTGGGAAACTTCTTTGGCTCTGCTCAAGATTCAGAATGGAAAGATTATCAAACAGGAGCAAAAAAAGGTAAGGAAAGTTACTGTTCAGCAGGACCTGTTGGCCTTTGCAACTAACAGTCGTGTTATAGAATCTTTTTCACAAATATGTCACTGCAGCTTAGACCATTAATTCAGACAAGATTGTGACTGTCAGGTAGAGAAATAGAACAGCAGATTGCTGCAACTGCTAGAAATGAACAATCAGTTGATTTTTGTGCTCCAGGAAAAATAGAGCAAACCCTTTTAAATTAGAACCCATATAAGTTTGTACTGAACAGAATTATACAGTAGTTATATATTTCTTTGTGTTACTGTACAAAAATGCAGAGAGGATACTTTTAAGTAGCAGATAACAAGGAAAATCCTCACTATCATTTGTATGAAGCACAGATTCTTCCTCAGAACATACTGGAATAGCAAGGAATTTCTTAAATTTAAAATAAATGTTACAAAATAAAACTTTGACTTAAACCATTTTGCTCTTACTAAATAGAATTCATTTCTGTTGTTGTTTTCTTTAATTGTACTCTTGGGGAGAGGGGTTCTTCTTTAGCTCCTATACAGACATACGTGTTGGGTGCCAATCATGATGAAACAGTGCGTTGTTTTCCTGATGTTAGCGGATGTGAACTAGCTGAGAACATCACTTATCTAGGTAACCTGGAAGTTTTATTTTTATGAGTTAATTTTAGGGGTATAAATAACTGAAGTTGGAATCTCTGCCTTCTCCAAGATTCTCATATAAGCTTGTGATGTGGTAGGCATTTGCTAGGCATAGCTGAGCACTGGCTCATATGATTCCTGAGATCAAAGGGCTTCTTAAGCCCCTAGGAGGCAAGAAAGAGCTGATTGCTGCTGGGATTCTGACTATCTTTGACTAACTTCCTCTTTGTTTAAATAATGTCCTTTTTTAAACATCAGGATGTGAATTATCTGAGGTATCCACAATTGTTTCCCTATTCCCCCCAAACGGGGGGAATATACTGTATGATATATTTATTCATTGTAGTTCTGTCTAACTTTTATTTGCAGTTTGGAAAACTGCTGGCATCTGTCCATGCCTTGGCAACTGCAGGAAAGAAAATACATTTTGTTTTGTTTTTTATTTATTCATTCATATTTTACACGGCCCAGTGAAAAACAAAATATACAAATTAATATTAATATTGTTAATACTAAAAAAAAGTTTAAAATTATAAAAGGCACAAATAAAATAAAAAGATTAGGCAAAGAGGAGCTGTTAATCACCTAAGATCCATCTCAATATTTGCCAGTCCGCCAGGGTCCCAAAGGCTGCTGACACAGCCAGGTCTGGAGTTACCTCCAGAAAGCTAAAAGGAAAGAGGCCGGCATTACTTCAGGGGAGGAGACATTCTATAAAGTGGGAGCCACAGTAAGAAAGGCCCACATGAAATGGGACCCACAACAGGCCCTCTCTGCTGGATGTGGTGGAACAGACAGATGTAATCTGAGAGAGATAGTGCTTCAACTGCTTCAGCTCCATGTCATGTAGGGCTTTAAAGGTCAAAAACAGTACCTTTAATTCAATGTGGAAATTGGTACCAATGCAGCTCACAAAACAGAGGTGTAATGTTTGATTAGCTCCCCTTTTTTGAGTTCAGTATGGAGATGAAAGTAAGACTTAGGTTCAGCTAATCTTGCGACTTTCGCCGTGCCTTGAAGACTCTGTTATTTCAGCAAGCAGGGCTAGCCTAATTTTAATGGTTTTAAATTCTAATTGGATTTTAATTGGGATGTTTTAATTGTGAGCCAAAGTATTTAATCTGATTTTAAACTATATTTTAACTTTTATATGTATGTATTTGATCTGGCTGTTCACTGCCCTGAGACCTTCAGGAGAAGGGTAGTATATAAATATAAATATAAATATAAATATAAATATAAATATAAATATGTAAGTAAGTAAGTAAGTAAGTAAGTAAGTAAGTAAATAAATAAATAAACTCCAATTCATTCTTAAGAAGAAAAAATGTGATACTTCTTCAATCTTTTCTCTGTTTTGACTTTTTATGTATGCCAGGCTGTCACTGAATTTACATATTATGCTAAACCAGAACACAAAAGAGTTGAAAATTGTGTGAATCCCTGACACATTCACATGTGTCTTCTAATCAAAGGCTGGTCAAGGGGCAGTTCATATCTTTCAGCACAAAACAGAGATACTACTTTATCAATTAAAATACATAGTTTGGGATTAGGTATTCCTTATATTTGAGTGTACAGTATGTTAAAGCGTGTTTCCTACAAATTCTCTGGCTGAATCATGTTCCATTATATGCACAGGACGCAAAGGTGTCTTCAGTGGAGCTTCAGGACTTCAGATTGCTTATCTCAGTGGAGTTGAATCCATAGAAGATCCAGCTCCTGCACATTGTTTTAGTACTAAGGATGTGATTGATCTCAAGACTTCCCTGCAATCCACCTCAAAATTCAAAGGTGTGGACATCTTGCTCACCTCTTGTTGGCCCAAGGGGGTAGAGATCTTTGGCAACAGCCCAGTAAGTAGTACATTGGAAAAGAAAAGGAATTGTATGATAGGATTTATGTCTTTCACAAAGACTCATAGTCTGCAGGTGGAATGTACCAGATTGGCAGTGAGTATAACTTTGATTTTTAACTTGAACCTAGTAGAAAAAGCTGACTGTAAAGAATGACACAATAAAATTTATTAATAATAATAACCTATGGTAAAATAAAAGAATACTAAATACAAATTGCGCACAAGAATATAGGAAAACTATTACTGTTCTCACAGGAATTTTTTAAGAGAGGTTTTCCTTTTTGATAAGTCCAGTACCAGCTCTGATGTTGTTTAGAAGAACTGGGAAGACCTGGCTCTTCACCCAGGCTTTGGCAAAGAAGAGTGAGATCCCTCAATATATTGTGTTTGCATTTTTATTATTAGATTTTTATTCCATCTATTTCTCCCTCCTCCCCTTCCTTGAGTTGGTGTGTGTAAAAATAAAAAAGGCAACCAGTATATGGAATTCTCTTTCCTCCTCTTTTCCTCACAACAAGCCTGTGAACTGGGTTGGAGTAAGAGAGAGTAACTGACCAAAAGTCATCCAACAGGCTTTCTTGCCTAAGGGAACGTGGCTCTTACAGCCTCCTGATTTCTAGGATAGTATACTAATCACTACATCAAACTGGCTTTATGTTTTAAGTATTATTGATCTAAATGTAATTTCTTTTGATTGTTGTGAGCCACCTAGAGTCAGGCAGCAAACCAGTTTAATAAAACATTGTTATTCAATTTAGACCATAGAAGCATTGTTGATATATTTTCTATATATAAATCCACTGTAAACATCAATAAACATTCAATATTTGTGTGTGTGTGTGTGTCTGTTGTTTTTTACAGGGAGATGTGAACTCTTTGAAATGTGGTTCAGGGTTAGTATCTATACTGGCTGCAAGTTTAAAGCCCAGATACCATTTTGCTGGTCTTCAGAAAATCAATTATGAAAGACTTCCTTATAGGTATGTGAATCCTTGGCTAATAACTGCTATACACTATATACCGATTTCTAAAACTGCAGCAAAATTGTCTCAGTACTTAATGATGTAATTTGCATAACTATAAGGCCACGAAAAGAGATAAACTGGATCAAAACAAAGCCCACTACTTGTAGTTCTATTCTCACAGTGACTACAAGTAGTCCTTGACTTACAATCGCAACTGGGACCAGAATTCCCCTTGCTAAGCAAGGTAGTTGTTAAGTGAGTTGCACCTGATTTTATGACTGAGTTTGTCACAATTTTTAAGCAAATTACTGCAAATTGTTACGTGAATTTTGCAGTCAATAAATTAATCTGGCTTCCCCCATTGGCTTTGCTTGTTGGAATCCAGCTGGCAAGTTCGCAAATGGCAATCACAAGACCCCAAGTTGCTACAACTGTCATAAATGAATGCCATTTGCCAAGTGGCTGAATGTTGATCACATAACTGGGAATGCTTTTTAGAGTTGTTGCATCTCTTTTCATCAAGGCAATTGAATATCTTCCAGATCAGGGGATTCTTTCTAAAATCTGTGCAAAATTCTTTCTATAGAAACCATGCTGTTCTTCAGGAAACTGCACAACATGTCAGCAGATTCATCGCCCTGGCCGATGTTGGCAACACTGATAAAAGAAAGGTGAACAGAGACTTTTTTGCCTTTTCATACCTGAACTGAACATAGAAATAACCAGGTTGTATCCAAGCTGATTATATTTCTTGTCCTAAGCAGCATAGTTTAATTTTGGTCAAGAAATTTGACTACAATAATGCTTCCATTAAAGGAAGCCCAAAAGTTGCTTTGCATTTGGTGTTTTGCATTGAAGGATGAGATCCCTCTATAATTGTTAATTTCCTTTTTTTAAACTACTTTATTGGCCTTTGTGTATTTTGTCTCACAAATCACAAAGCCCACCAGTTTATGCAGGAGTACCCAATATGCTAGTGCTTCTGAGCATATTAGGATTATAGCCAGTCTCACAAAAAGTTATATGCTTGGCATGGCCAGTAGGCATATTCCCTACCAATTCCTCCCTTGGCATAGGCAGCCTCCCTTTAGGCCTCTCTTGCAGGTCCCCTACAGTCTTTCTTAATTTCCCTTGTGATCTATCAGTTGTCTCTGTTACTTTGCTATCCCTGTGCTGTGATGTGGCTTGCCAATTGCAGTGGTTTGATTCATGACACCTGCTAAGACAAAACCAAATTGACCATATATGCCTTATGGCAGTGTGCGAATAAGTGCTACTATTTCAGCTGGTACAATCTGGGGTGTCCCTTCCCTTTTGACATTCATGTACGTGTGTCTACTTGTAACTTTGTTATGACATACAATTTTCATTTTGGATGGAAAATGCATACTTCGATCCTTTATTCTTAGAAAGTGCTTAAACATTAAACAGTACCCTGCAGGTTTTCTGCTGTGGCTCTATTCCTTTTTTGTGATTTCTTTCTCTCAGTATCTCTACGCATTCAGCATTCTTCCAATGAATTCAATGGATCCTGCAGAACTCATCAAGCAGCCCCAAGATACTACCGAGAACCCATACCGAAAGCCTGGGGATGGAGAAAGTTTTGCATATCAGTTACCAGATGCAAAGGTAGAGGGATTCAGCATTCATATTTTCCAATCTCTTAGACTTGCTGAACTTGTAACATAGTTTTGGATGGACTGGGATAGCTATACACTGCCACTGCCTCTGATGAATGGGTTCTAGTTCTGGTATCCTCATAGAAGTGTACAACTTTTTTTAATGAGTCAGGCCTCTTCTGCTGGACATTTTTAGGACTATATGACATTTGGAGTAGATCTATGGCTGTAGATCTATCAGCACAAACCAGACACACTTCCCCATTTCTTCTACATAGCACTGATTTTCCTTCCTTTTTTGGTTAGTTGATCCTAGGCAATTTTCCAAATTTCCTTAAAAATTCTGGATTTATAACATTCCTTAGAAATAAAGAAGCTATGTTCATTCGTTCTTTTATTTCATACTCATACATGTATGTGTATGCGCGTGCACACACACACACGTTTATTTTGTATTAGGGACTCCATGTTCCAGCTGCTTTTCAAAAAGAGCTTTACTCCAGATGTGTAACATGTCAAGCTGAAATACACATGAAAACAAATATTTTCTAGTCTTGCCCTTTGCCCTAACAGATAATTTTCCCTTGCTTCTAAAGGAGGAGCCTGCTAGCCAATTTTTTTTCGATTTAAGCAACAAACCTAAAGGAAAGAAACGACCTATGAAAGGAGAAGAGAGACGCCCACCTAAGCGGTCACCTTTCAAACCCCGTGAGTAGCAGACTCATTTATCTTTAAAATATTGAGCAAGAAAAAGCACAGGGCTACAAATTGACCTAAACCTAGGTTGGCTACCTAGCTTTCATTTTTATAAATTAGTGGAAGGATCATGTTTGTTTTCTTCTAAGAGTAGAATATTTTGGTATTTGTTTTGAAACTGTTCAGGGCGACCAGCAGATTTAATACATTCGCACAACTAAGGTGCTTGGGAAAGTCGAAGAGGACTCCCCTGAGCCGAACAAATTAAGACAAACTCTTGGCTGTATGTTGAGAGATACTATCTAGCACAGTGGTTCCCAACCTTTTTTTGGCCATGCCGCACCTAAGCATCTCTAAAATCCTGATGCCCTCCCCCCACCCCCCGTGACATATAATTCTTACTTTACTCAAAAAATGAACTCTACTCACGCTGAGGAAGGCTAAAAGGCCATTAATTTGGTTTAAACAAGGTTCAAATTGCCCCCATTAAAAATCAAATTGCCCCCTTGTGGGACGTGGGCCCCACATTGGGAACCACTGATCTAGCACAACATGCATTAAAGCATTTTCCTTAATGGTGACAGAATAGAGAAAGGAGAGAAAGAGACCCGTTTGACCCATCTTAGCCTTCAAGGACCTCTAAAGATCTCCTGTTAAAGATTTAGCAGAAGTCATTGGTGATCTGTTTTAAGTCACTGCTGAGTTTCTGATAACTATTTCCTCTCTGATTTTAAAGCATTGCCAACAGCTGCCTGTTGGTTTTGCCTTGCCAGCCCAGATGTTGAGAAGCATTTAGTGGTGACCATTGGCACTCATGTAAGTATCTATTTTTCAGTGTCTATGCTTTAAAGATGAATTATATATAATACAAGATACTCAAAATATACAGTAATTTGGACTTGGTTGATGATGGAGATAGGATATCAGTGGCAGCTCTTTCAAATATTGTTCATTAATCAGACTGATGTGAAGCAGAGTACTTGTTTTTCATTCCTAAAAGTTATTCATAGTGCATGTTTCTCTCACTGTTAAACAGATGTTGACAATCTCTCTTTTTCCATAATTCTTTGGTTATCGTTTGGCAGCATCCTGCACAATCTTCATTGCATTTATTGATAATCCATTTTCTCTCTGGTTCTTTTGTCAATAAAGTGGCATAAAAACTTCTAATAATGACTTTTTAATAGTTTTCTCTGGCTGTAAATTTTGTTTCTTTGTGAGTGGAAAGATTAGGACAATACAACATTTCAGAATGTCGATACTGTTCCTATCGGTTTAACATTAATAGCATGAAGGGATTGGCTACGGAATGCTAATGATGCTCAACACTGTTTCTTGGGTTCTTTTTCTAGTGCTATCTTGCCCTTGCCAAAGGGGGCTTGTCACCTGATCATGTCCTTATCTTGCCCATTGGACACTATCAGTCAATGGTCGAACTTGCTTCAGAAGCAGTGGAAGAATTTGAACAGTACAAGTCTGTGCTGAAAAAATTCTTCAAAGCCAAAGGAAAAAGGTGTGTGATTTATGAAAGAAATTATAGGAGTCAACACCTCCAGCTCCAGGTGAGGCACTTCTGTCTTTGCAGGATGTTTTTAATTTAATTTTAATGAAAATTTCTGGATATTTGGGGTATGATTTGATGGTTTTAACAGCACTAAGAATCATGGAATATCCTTCCTTTCTTCAGTATAAACCTTACCTGTACATTCTCTTCATAGATAGTGTTCTGCTTATACCACCATGTTTTTCTAATGATATATTGTGGTAGTTTCTATTTGGCTGACCAGAAACAGTATCTGAACAGCATCTGGCTACCACAGAGAGTATAAGTGAGGCAAGAAAACTGAGGGCTCCAGAAGAAAAGCAAGTCCTCAGTACTTCATCTCCCACAGCTGATTTTCTCTTTCACATTCATAAGTTTAAGACTGCAAGAGAGGCATTTGCCTTTCGTCATGATGATAACCTTTGCTGAGGGCCCTCTTTGGTCCCAATGATGGAGCCCTTAAGTTGCCTTGAATATTTCTTTTTTAACTTCCTTTTTTCATTCCTAAGTGCTGTGAAAATATTCTTCTTCTAGGTTGTTCCTGTACCCCAGGCCTGTTGTGTTACTGAAGACATTAAGGAAGCCTTCATAAGTCAAGCAGAGGAACGCCACATTGAGTTGTTGGAGATTCCAGAACATTCAGCTCTCAAACAAGTAAGAGTCAAGCATTGCTTCCTTTGTTTATACCAGAGGGTTGTTGCAAGGGATTCTGGGAGCGCAGGAGTTGGATCTCAGCCTAGCATGTTCTTTTATGTGCCATTTCCTTTATTTCTAAGCAGATGGCAGGATACTGAGTCAGCAGTTCCAGTGTGTATTTTTATTACGTTACATACTATCGATGAGTGTTTCCCGTATCACGCTTCCTCAGTCTGATCGCTTTCAGCAGCAGGGTCCTCAGTTCCATATGTTCAGCCACAGCTATTGCCACTGGCTGCTAATTCTTGCAGTTAAATTACAACACCCCTGGCACATGTCCTTCTGTAATTTAACAAACCTTTTTCTCTCACAAAGAGCATCTCTGCCAGAATATTACATCTAAGTGTATCCAGAATAACAAATAAAAAATTACCAGCATCACTGTAGTCCCTAAATACTTTAGCACGTATTTGTTGTAACTTGTCAAAAGTTGCCTGCTTAAAAAGCCCAATGAGTTCACAAAAAGGATTACAGCCTTAATTCAGTTTTGTCACAAACTGAATGATGTGAATGCAAAATTGCTTTACTGAGCAAAAATCCAGCTGCACCAGAACTTTGGCACTTGCTTCCATTTTCCTGGCAGCCTGGTAAACATGCTTTAGAGATCATGTGTGCTCATTTGTTTTTGTTTTTGTTTTTATCCAAACAGACTCCTCTTTGGAAGGGAATGAACAAAATATTGCTACATGGAAATGTTTCTTGTCTTTCAGATAATTCAGCCAGGGACACCATATTTTTATGTTGAGCTTGATAATGGAGAGAAACTCTTCCATCGTATTAGCAAAAACTTTCCCTTGCAGTTTGGAAGGTTAGTTTATTCTACTTATTTAATCTCTCTCTTTTTTTTTAACTCTGATTTAAATGGCTACCCAAGTCACTGATTGACTCTGGGCAGTTTACATTGGGATAGAAACATAAAAAACATAGGAAATAAAAGCAAAGCACAATAAACATCCAGAAGCAGAAAAAAGAATAACAAAAAGATTACAGAATAACCAAGACCAACTATTACCTAGACCATTCAGAAGCCTTTTGTTCTGGACTTTGCCCATCAAATGGAATGAAAGAGTGTTCTAAAGACAAGCTGTACCTTCATAGTTACTAACCCCTGTCTTTGTCCTCAGTTGGGATTGTGTCACCATTTTTTTTTTCCTTTGGCATCTGTTCCTATTTATCCCTCTGCATGATCTTCAAGTAGAGATCCATCAAGTGGCCTTTGGAATATATGGCTAAGCAGTCTTCAGTATTGGGAACTTGGAGCACGATGATGGAGTAAAACTAGTTTGCATTCTGCTGTTTTCCACAGGGAGGTGCTGGCCAGTGAGGCCATCCTTGGCATGCCTGAGCGGGCAGACTGGAGAAGCTGCCAGACAGGACGGGACGAAGAAATCGCTGCAGTCCAAGACTTCCGTCAAGCCTTTGAGCCCTTTGATTTTGCCCAATCGGACTGAGTATCTGAATGGAAGTGGCAAAGCTCTCTTGAAGAACAGCTTTCCTTTGAAGCTTCCTGTCAAGCCACAGGAATTTTGCAGGGCTTGGAGTTCGCTTTTCCTGCTGGCTAGGTCATGAAGGAACGCCTTTTATTTGACAGGAACCAGTGCTTGCACTGAAGATTATTTATTTATGAAATCTTGCTGGTCTACAATTTGGGCCTCATTTTGTCTGCACTTATTGGCCTGTGGCTTCCAGAAGGCCTTCAGAAGAGGCGCTCGCAAAAGATTTTCTTTTGCAGCTGACACCTCTGTTCCAGCCAGTGAGTTTAAGAGCTATGAATCCTCCTAGATTGGGGAAGTAGTTTAAATCCTCTGATATTGAAGGTAGATTTGCACTGTGCATCACACAGTACCCCAAGTTCTTGTGCTCTGGCAGTAAATGACTGCTATCCAGGTCATGCACTAAAAGAGAAGAATTCAATCTTTGAAAGCAGTGGAAGCCTCAACCCCCTGCTATATAAATAGAAGAGGTGGTGAAAAGCTAGTGCTGGTTACAAGCTGATTGTGCAAAGGGAAAAACATGCACAAACAGGGTACGTGTTAACTGTTTTAGGAAAATAAGGAAAGTCAGATGTGCAATGCAGATAAGCAATCACTGCTGACTCAAACTTTCTGTTCAGCCTAAGTTTAGATGGTGATAGAGATTTTAAATAACTATATCTGTTGAGAGAGAGAGATTGTGAATCCTAATGTCAAGCAAACTACTGGCTTAATTAACAGCCTTGGGGAATGGTTAAAATATTTTAATCATTGGGTCAAATGAATATTTTTTATGAGAATGTGTTTTTTTTTACTACATGAAAAGCAGATAAAATATTTTCCTGTCAACTGTTGGTTAGCATTATCAGCTGGGAATAAAGTCATCTATATGGGCTCAGTTAAAATTTTCAACAAGTCTGTTACTTTTGAGGAAGTGATTATGATTTATGAGGAAATTATAATCATATACTATATAATCATATACTATATTACAGTAATAGAGTCGTATGGGGTCTGTTTCTTATGGCTTATTTGGAATTTCTCAAATGTGACATACCAGCCTTTTAATTTACTTACATCTTTCTTAATTTTTATTTTTTCAATAATTTCCTTGGACACCCTATTCAGCCTAGGAATCCAAATTAAAGTTTCTCCAATAAATGGTGATGTGGTCTTGTAGCATCCAGTGAAGGAATGCTTCTTTCTAATTAATTGGTTTCACTGTTGGACTGTTCCTACTGTTAGAGCATTTTGCTAACATTCAGGCAAAATGGACCTATAGGCACTGGGGGGGCAATATGGTCACATTTCAATTAAGATAGAAGTTAAAATGGTCTGCTCACTGGTCTTCTCTGTTTAATATATGACTACAAGACGTGGACAACAGTACTGAAAGAAGCATACAGGCATTCCTCAACTTATAACAGTTCATTTAGTGACCATTAGAAGTTACAACAGCACTGAAAAATGTGGCATATGACCATTTTTCACACGACCATTGCAGTATCCCCATGGTCACATGATCCAAATTTAGATACTTGGCAACTGATAACATTTTTGACGGTTGCATGTCATAAATACGACCTGACAAACAGAATCATTCCCAGAATTGGGAAGCCAGATTCATGTTACTAATTTAACACAATTGGAGTGATCCACTCAACAACTGTGGCAAGAAAGGTCATAAAATGGGGCAAAATTCACCTCATAACTATCTCACTTAGCAACAGAATTTTTGGACTCCGTTGTGGTCATAAGTCGAGGACTACCTATATTTGTATTCTTTAGACAGCCAAGAGGCCCAGGCATTCATGACTAGAAAATCAAGCTTGAATGTCCATTGGAAACAAGGAGGCTGAAATAAAACCCTTTGCACTTTGGGCACATCCATAGTGATGCCTCTGTGGAAAAGATAATACAGGTAGTCCTCGATTTATGACCACAATTGAGCCCAAAATTTCAGTTGTTAAGTGAGACATTTATTAAGTGAGTTTATTAAGCATCCCTGGCCTGCTGTCAAGCTGCCATAGGCAAGGGGGATGGGAAACCGGCGAAGCAGCACGGCAGCCAAAAACAAAAGCACATTCCAGACATACCTCTCTCAAAGCTGTCTCCCAGGGTTACCCACAGCAGCCAGAGGAGAGTGATCTCTACAACCCACAAAATTGCTCCAAATGTGACTGATGACACACCCTGGGGGCAGGGGGAAACAGGGTCAAGATTGGGCCATAAATTACGTGAGGTCAGAGTTGGCTTCACTTGGAAGTGCCGACATGAATCTCCTAATAAATAACTGGATTTCTTTTGAAGCTTGGCTTGAGGCTCATGATTTAATTAGGGCATCCGTGGGAACCCTGACACCATTTTATGATCATTCTTGCCACAGTTGTTAAGCGAATCATTGCAGTTGTTAAGTTAGTAAACCCGCTGTTAAGTGAATCTGGCTTCCCCGTTGACTTTGTTTATTAGAAGGTTGTAAAAAGTGATCACATGACCTTGAGACATAGCAATGGTCATAAATATGAACCAGTTGCCAAGCATCTGAATTTTGGTCATATGAGCACGAGGATGTTATAAAGGTGGTAACTGTGAAAAAACTTTTTCCCATGCCATTGTAACTTTGAACGGTGACTAAATGAACTGTTGTAAGTCGAGGATTACCTGTATTGGGCAAAGTAGATGTAAGGAAAACAAGGGGTCAGAGCATTAGATGATCAGATGGAATACAGAACAGGAAATTACAGGATTGCACCTCTAATAATTGTGTAATGCAACAAAAAACAGGACAGTTTGGAGAACGTCTATCCAAAGAGTCAGCTACAACTCACTGGGATATAATATACAACATCCTTCCAGGAACTTGAAGAACGTTACCATATTTCTCCTTTCCTTGCCTTTTCCCAAGACTATTTAATTCCATCAATCCTTCCTCATAGTTTTGAGTCCCCGGTCATTCTTGTTGCCCTTCTTCACATCTTTTCCAGTTTATTTGAATTGTTACAGTATGGTGCCTAAACCTGGACACAGTATTCAAAGCGGGGTCCAGTAAGCATAAAATAAAGTAGAATTACTTTCTGCAGCAGGAAGAAAAAAACAGCTGTACAGTTTGTTGTAATAATAGTCTAATAATGTGGCATTGTTCTAAAAGCCTCGTATCCAACCTCATGTATATACCTGCAGCACACAGGTTGTGATAGCAGGGGGTGAACAGATCCCACAAATTGGGAAACCGTCTGCTCATTGTTGATGTTGTCATACCAAAGGAATAAATTCTGTACAATGTTGCATCTTTTCAGTATTCAAATGAATTATTATGTTCCACTCAGTCCCTCCTGGATTAGTTTTGTGGACAAATATTTATCCTTGGCAATTTTCTGTCAGGATAGTATGAAGGTTCTGACAGTAGCAGCCGGTTTAGCAGCAGCTCAGTGTTTTCAATGGATTTATATATCATCCAATGTATACCCAACTGTATATCTCTACCCCGCGTCAATTCAGTGATGCGGTGGATGTGATGTGCCGGTGCCTGGAGGCTGTGAGGGTCTGGATGGGAGTCAACAGGCT
>JANHZT010002921.1:65009-78907 GCA_032468215.1 Stegonotus admiraltiensis | reverse complement strand
CAAATCCCAGAATTCCCCAGCCAGCTTCTGGGAGTTGAAGTCCACTCATCTTCAAGTTGCCAAGGTTGAGAAACACTGCTCTAGAACCTTTGGGGACAGAATTGCTTTGCACAATGGACCATAAAGGGCCGAAAGAGTCTTCTGGATTCCACTCACCTTGATCATGTACTCTATGCGGCTGTGGGAATGCTTCTCTATAACTGACTCAATCCAGATTAGAGGCTTTACCTGCAGATGACAAGAAGGTAAACTGCTATCACATCACTGGCTCCCCAAGTGCCAGAGGATTCATTGGTTTCTCCTTCATTTCTAGAGAAAAGGGAAGCCCCCTACAGAGGACCCAAGATACCCATGGCTACTGAACCCACAGTGCCACTTGTCTTTTGATTGGTCTACAAAGCCACCCAAGGCTACAGCACTTTCTTTCTAGGATTACTTCACCTTCATTACTATCCTATACAGCAGCAATCCAACATGCAGCAATTGATTGATTCCACCCATTTCACCCACCAGGTATGTCAGAGATGTCATCAGTCCTGATCTAAATGGAGAGTTAAAGGCCACAAACCAGGGTGGATAAAAATCAATTTAAAAAAATAATTTAAAAAATCAGATCTTTAAAATTTAAATCATTTTTTAATCAAATTTTAATTTGATAATTTAATGAAATGCTTTTGGAGTAAAAATCTATCTAAAGGTAGTTTTCTATTTAAGATACATTAATAGTTTAGTTTATTCAGCATGAAATGGAGCTTAGTTATGTTTCATGAGGCTGTATATTCTGCAATATTGGGGCTATCGATGAGTCAACAGCAGGTCAGAGGAGGAGCTGCTGCGGGACAGAGATGGCAGTTGCTCTTTAAAATTTTTGATTTAAATCGAGTTGATTTAAATCAAATCCACCCTGCCACAAACTTTTCAAAAGAAAGAACCAAAAAAAAAATGGTGGGAAAAACGATTGTAACCCAAGATTTAAAACACACGTACATGGGTATTAAGGCGATAAGACATGAGCTCAAATTCCCCATCGGGTGGGATAAATGAAATAGTCCTATCATTTTCAAAACGAGACAGACGAACACACTGGTGGAATTTCACATCTTCCAGTTCCACAGATTTGCTCTTGCCACCTGTCAGGGAGATAGAAGAAAAAGCCCGGGCTTGGAAAGTATAACTGCAACAAAGGGAAGCTATAGAAGTGCTGAAATTACCCTAGGCCGATTTCCTAAAGCAGGAGTCTCTAAAACCTGGTAACTTTAAGACATGTGGACTTCAACTCCCAGAATTCCTCAGCCAGCTGTACTTGGAGCCAAGCTAAGTTTGGAGACCTCCCCCTCTCCTAAAGAATAGTAATCAATCCCTGCTATAGAGGCATTGCATAAACCAGGTGCAGAGAAGTTCCCCTGTACAAGCCAAATGCAGAAGACAGATACAACCCAGTAAAGGACAGAATTTATACTTACTGTCCCTAACTCTGCCCCTCTAAGCCAGGGGTTCTCATACTGGGACTGATGAGCCACTGGTTAGTCATGACCAACTTGGGAGCCGTGGTGGTGCAGTGGTTAGAATGTAGACTACTTCTGCTGACTTCCAGGTGACAGCAGCTTGACGGTTCGATTCTCACTGGCTCACCTTCCATCCTTCCAAGGTGGGTAAAATGAGGACCCAGATTGTTGGGGGCAATATGCCTACTCTGTAAACTGCTTAGGGAGGGCTGTAAAGCACTGTGAAGCAGTATAAAAGTCTAAGTGCTATTGCTATTAGAGGATGGTGGCAGTTTTGTTGAGCAAGCAAAGCAGGAGTGGTGTCAAAACTCTCTCCTGTTGTGCTTGGCAATGTCCCCGAGGGGATTTCACCAGGCAAAGCAGAGAAAAGGCCCCAGGCTGGTTTGGTGGGATGGCTCATTTAGTAGTATGTCAAAACTAAAACCACAGTAGCTTCATTTTATTTTACTCACAAATTTATTTATCATTTTAAGAGGTCATGATACTGCAAATTTTGAGAACCTCTAAGTTTCATAACGAAGAAACTGACAGGACAGAATTAAATTGGTTAATACAAAATGTTTCTGGGACAATTCCAATTAGTACAGGGGAGTTCAAAGGGATGATTTCATAAGGTCCTTTCTAGTACAATGACTCTAGTAATGACATTGCTTCTTAATATGATGGGTTAGCAGTCCACATGCAGCTCTGTAGCACCCTATTTGCAGCTTCCAGTCACCCTCCCAGCAATCCATGGCACAAGCAGAGTCACAATTCTGCACTTTAAAATAAAATAAAATAAAACTATTTATTTGTGCCATAGGTGACACGCGGAGCCATATCAGTGGGCACGTGAGCTCAGCTCCAGCACGCATGCGTGCGCCAGCCAGCTGATTTTCGGGCCTTCTGGGCCCACCAGAAGTCAGGAAACACACTGTTTCCGGCCTCCGGAGGGCCTCTGCGGAGGTGGGGAAGGCAGTTTTTGCCCTCCCCAGGCTCCTAGAGAGGCTCTGGAGCCTTGGGAGAGCAAAAAACGGGCCTACCGGGCCCACTGTGCCATCGCGTGGCAAAAGCGGTGGGAGCACGGGAGGGCAGGACACATAGAATTATGGATGTGGGCATGCATGCGACCCCACCATGCTCCCCCCGCTTTTGGCATGCAATGGCAAAAAGGTTAGCCATCACTGCCTTAGGCCTTGCAACATCTTCAAGCATTTATATCCTTCAAGTCCTCCCCACATGTACAATTCTTTAAAATTAGGCTGCAAGGACAGGGAAGAAGAGAGGCAAGCAGGTAACCCAGAAGAAGCAGACATACTCACGGCCAGTATTATCGAAGAGGACTTTGTCATTCAGGCCAAGGCGAAGCTCTGGCATTCCAGACAAGAAAACCCTCATTTTGATGGATCCAACAATTTCACTGCGCAGAACATTCCCGTTGGCACTAACCTGAAATTGAAGGGCAGGGAGGGGTGTGTCCACATTTCAAAATACCGAGAAACTCAAAGGCAAAATTAACAAGATGAAATTCCATGGTGATCAACATAAAATGATAATGTAATCGTAATGTAAGTGAAGAATGCAAAACATCTGGGTTTTGCAACAGTACATATGAAATGGAACTAATGAACGTAAGTGAAGAATGCAAAACATTCTTATGTTTAATAAATGTAACGTAAGTGAAGAATGCAAAACATCTGGGTTTTGCAACAGTACATATGAAATGGATCTAATGGCCTTAGTTGATCATAAGAGATGAATTTTCACACTAAATACTTCTAGCAAAAGAAAAGTCCAACACTGCTAGAGGTGCTGTAATGCTTCTTCAAACAGCTCCTTCTCCTAAAAGTGATCAGAATCTGTAGCACTCTTACTCAGATGATGGAGTGGGTTTGTTTTCTACATCCGCATGCAGAAATACAAAAAGTAGATACTTTGCAGTAAACCTTTGCATCACACTTGTGTAAGAAGCACAGAGGTGCTTCCGGGTTGAAAGGATTAGCCAGTGACATCACTGTTCTCCAGAGGATGCCCAGTTGGAGGCTCTTTTCATGTCCCAGCAGGAGCCGGAATGAAGGACAGGAATTCACCCTGCCCCATGGCAGCACACCAGAACAGGTCTCAAACATGAGCTTGCTTACTTCCAACCCAGAGTCCTAACCACCTGAGCCACTGTGCTCCTAGACAGTAAAGGTTTAGATAAATGAACCAATTGCCTGGATGGAGTAGAATCATTTTTACTGGCGGTACCTAAGCAAGGCCGGGTATATTATCTGCCGTGAATGCTATCTCAATTATTTAGAGACTCAAAAAACAATTTTATTAAGATCTGTCAATTAGCAAATAAAAGGAACTTGAATCAACATTTGAGTCTCTATGTAACTAAGATTCTCTCTGTCATTCTCTTATAATTTTTCAGTGTTTCATCCCACTAATATACATAATTATTAAAATTAAAGAGACTCAAAGAATTTTGCTGGACCTTTCTGAAACTTGAACTCCAGTACAGTGATCAGAAATCAGCTCTTGTTTAAACACTAAGCAATTCTGGGCTGAGAAAAGAAATTCCAAAGGTCTTGAAAACTTGCTGACAAGGCCAAAACAGTAAAATAATAAATCTGTCTAGACCACAAGATCTAGAGTGACTCTTTTGAAGATGCTCCCACTTTCAGACATTTGTTCTCTCTCTCTCCCTCTCCCCCCCGCCTCTCTCACACACACACATATACAATCCACTTTATGATTTGTAATCATAGACATACCAAAAGATTAACAGATTCTATGACATCCAGGAAGACTTCATTCTTTCGGTACTTGATTCCTTCAGAACGCCAAGACACGGCATTTGTAACAGTGGCAGGAGGACGTGGAGCTCCAGTTTCCAATTTGTGGCCTTCTTGTGTTATGTATCTATATCAACACAGGCAAGATGTTCAAAATACGAGTATTTGCATATTTTAGACCTAGAGATTTATTTAAATTAAGATTATACCAACTAAATAAAGGACAGTTTTAGCCATCCTGAATTGGGATTATTAAATATAATCCCAATTTTGTATATTAAATATACAAAAAATGTGAGTCTTTTAGCTCCAAGCCACATTCTTACTCTTGTAAAATTTTACTATCTGTGGTTTGAGGATATCCAAAGTCCATCAACTCATCTAGCAGTTCATAAATAATCACAAAATTATCCCGAATGCTCTCTTCTTCCAGTTCCTTGAAATATTCAGAAAAGACCTGAAATAAAAAGTTAAAAAGGAATGCAATATGCCTATATGGTAAAATTCCAATTTCATTATCAAATTATTTTTTAAAATAAAAGTTGATATAATCACAATTACTTCTCACTCTAGAGCATAAACCCCAAACAAAATCTCAGAATTTGAATAATAGAATCAATGCCACACTCACCTGAACTACCTTGTACAGAAATGAGAACACAAGAGATACACAGGCATTCTTCTTTGAAGTGGCAACCACTGGGATAGCATATTCAGGAGCTTATAGATATTTGTATTTCCAAGCTATTCCTCTTTATATTTTAGATTTTACTAGCTTCTTTTTCAATGAGCATCCTACTTAATTTCCTGCAAACTATTAACTTGTATCAAAAAATTTTATAAGATATATCCTAACCAGAAATGTAATGATTCAAAACTGCAATGATTCACTAAAATAATGTCTTTCTAGGAAAAATCAATGAAAGTACTGTATCTGTATCCCTGTTTCCATGGGAAACAGGTTATTCTTTTGGGCAGACCAATACTATGCCCAATTCTAGGCTCTGTATTTTAAGAAAGATATTAATACATTGAAAAGAGTCTAAAGAAAGGCAAAAAAAAGAAATTAGGAGGCTCAATATCAGATGGATACTAGGCTAAACATATGGAACTGCATATGTTTAGCCTGGAGACAATTGAAACGATCTGAAAGCAATCTTTGACTATCTAAAAGATTGTCACATAGGAAAATGTGTTTTTAAAGGTCCATGAGAAAATTTTGGTGGTCTACAGAAAAATTATTTGCATTTTTTATATTGCACTAAATCCTCAAACTACAGCCCCTGGGCCGGATACGTGCAGCAAACATTTGTGTTGCTGCAGTCTCTCCCTTCACAGTCTTTTTGTGTGCGGCAGAGGGGGGCAGAGATTCTAACTTGGGGTCTGCTTCAGCCTCCTGGTGTAGGGCTTTGGGCGAAGGCTGGAGGGAATTGCTGCTGGTGGCGAAGAGCCAGAAGACCTTGTTCCAGTGGGACTGCCTCATGGCCTGGAACTGGCTGACAATCCTCCAGGCGCCGGTACCTGGCCTTGCACTCTCACAGGTCTTCCCTCTGCTTGGAAAGCCTATGCTCATAGTCCTCAGTGAGGTGCTTCTGCTGAGCCTTCTTCTTGGCCAGATCCAATTTGAATGGAGCTGTTTTGCCAACTCTTTCCCATGGTGGCTGCTTAGCTCCAACAATTGCTTCCTGTTGGGGCCCTAAGAGCCCAGGTGGGGAGGCAAGGAGTGGCTGGGAGGGGCGAGTGCAGGCCAGTGAGGCCTGCACTCACCCATGCCCATCCAGTCACATGACCACCTAGCCATGCCCAACCAGCCGGTCATTAGGCAGATCATATTAGTGGTCCGTGGGATTTAAAATTATGATTTTAGTGGTCCCTGAGGACTGAAAGGTTGGTGACCCCTGATCTAGACCTCCATTTAGTGTTTTTTACGCTGGAAAGTATTTCTTAAGAGATAAGTAATAATAAGTAAAAGGTTTATGAGAACAAAGTATAAATTAGCATGTGAATAATGAGGGAAACTGCCTTTCTTTGGACTAATTTAGTTATTAACTTGAGCCTTTTTTAAAAATTAAGTCTGAAGTGGAAACTTTGGCTAAAGAGATTCCTAAAAATTGGCCTTCTTCACTATCTGGAGTCCTAGATCAAGGTGTCAGCACATTAACCCTTATTGTGTCAAAAGATACAATATAAATTGTTGTGTTTAATCCACATGAAGCGAACACCTCCATGAGCCAGAATAGGTGAGAGCGTCCCTTCTTCTTCCTTCTCCATAAGTATAGGCATAAAATGCTCTACTTCTGACATATCCACATCTCCACGGTAATTTCTACAGATAAGAACCTAAAACAGTAGGGACATTTATTAGCAGTTTTTGAAACAGTAAAATTCATGGAAGTTGCTTCAGACAAGTTTGTATGTGCCACTTTTCAACTAACCAGCTATAGTACCAGAACCTCACTGATTCTCGATACTAAACAACCCTCTAGCTTTAAATTGCAATTGGTTTCTTGCAACTGGTTTCAAGTAGGAAGTGTAACGGCTAGAAGCTCATTTAATTAGGCCACTGGTGATATGAATCTAAATTTAATCCCAAGGAAGGAGCAACAGATACTGTCCCTCCCAGCAATTCTTTTTTACAGAACAACAAAATAGAATTACATAAACAAGAATAACATTAAACAGATTCAACTTGTGGCTTATTTCACCTTTCTTCCTTCTCTCAATAGTAGAGAATAGACATTCAATGCTGGGATGCATTAAAGGGACTTAAGTGAGGAAGAGAACAGAACAACAAAGAAATGTGGACATATGGTGAGTTTCTGGCATGGCTCCGTTTAAGTCCTTCCCTGAATATTCTATTTAAAATCAGAATTACTTTTCCACGTTTCTAGCAAAGCAAAAAACACCATGCTTAGCCTTTCCTATTTATAATGCCCTTAACTGTTTTTTTTTAAAAAATCGCAGAATAAAGCAGCTCCCTCTCTGAAAGCATTTATTTTATTTACACTTTACAGCTGGTAGACTGCCCCTGCAGCTGGAGGTTTCGCGGAAGGCCCATCCCCTCTCCACACACCTTGCCCTTGAGATCCAATACATAGACGGCGCTGGCCGACATGACGGCGGTCTTCCACCAGCCAGCACACGAGAAGCCACAGCGGCCCCGAACCCAGCGCTTCTCGCTACGCCCAAAAGCCTCGCGAGCTCACATCCGCTTGACTTGCACTTCCGCTGTAAAATTACAACGCCTGAAGAGAGAGAGAACAGGTAGTGCCTAGAGCGGCATCTAGCCAACAAGAACGCTATAATTCAAACAGAATGCTCATACAGCCAACATTCCCTACCTACAAGATATAACTCTATGATAACGAACGTCCACCGGTCCCAGCCAATGCTAGAGGCCGCCGGCTCGTGAGGTCATTTTAGCCAATGGCAGGCTGCCGCTGTACTCAAGGCCGTCTATTGACCAATGGGATTTTCAGTCCAATTTTTCCGGCTATAACCTAGAGGAGGGAGTACACCTGATGACGTTTCGGTCGCAGTGACCAATGAAAATCCACCGTTATTAAGATGGACAGCTTTGCTGGCCGGTAGCAAATTCCATAGAGTCGCCGGGTCGAAGAACATGGCGAAGACCTACGACTACCTCTTCAAGCTGCTGCTGATCGGCGACTCGGGCGTGGGCAAGACCTGCCTGCTCTTCCGCTTCAGCGAGGACGCCTTCAACGCCACTTTCATCTCCACAATCGGTGCGTCACCGCCTAGCGACGGGAGCATTCCGCCTACCGCCACTGTCGCTATGACAACTCCTCGCTCCCTCGCGACCTCAACCCCTTCCGGTCGGCGTTACCATGGAAACCGCCCCCTCCCATCTCCCGCAGCTCGAGAGAGGGGCGAGGGCGCGAAGTGGGCCGCCGTTCAGTTGTGGGCGCGGCGAGAGGCAGCGTCCCCTCGGAGACCTTGCGGGGAGACGAAGGGGAGGGAATTGGGTCTCGTGTGGACTGAACCAGCAGGCTGATCCGGGTTCATGTCCCCACACCAACGGCCCAAATTCTCTCGACTTCGGCTTTCTCAGGGGTATTGTGAGGGAGGCTCCGATAGGAGAAAGGCCTTCCTCACTGGTAATTTGGCGAAGGGAACAAAAAAAAACAACCATGTTGTAAATTATTTTTAAAAGACTTATGAATAAAAGTCGAAGCCACTTTTCCAGGCAGAAAATGGGTGAAAAACTGTAATCTATCTTTGCTGGTTTTAGAGAAATGAAAAGAGAAAGGAATAGCAGTAAAAAAAAAAACAACAAAAAAGCAAAACAGCCATAGGATTATGATAGATACAGTGCTAGATTGAATCAGAGACATCCTGCTTTGGAATCATCATTCACTAAATAAATAGCCTCTCAACCCAACCTATCACAGAATAGGTGACAGCATAGTTAAACTGGGATTTGCTTCTGTCAGATGAGACTATGACTTTATGAGATGACTGAAGAAATTTATGTGAGGTATAAGTGGTCAAGTGGTACTACTTTTGATGGCTTGGCAATATCTCTTAACAGTGGTTATCATAATGGAGCCCGTTTTTAATTGTTTGCAGATGAGATATTGATCTACTACCGTGGAGTTTCTCTTAAATTTTCTGTGATTATTTTGAAGGGAAGTGGGTGAATGAGTCATTCTGAAAAAGGGTAATATACAAAAGTATACAAATAACTAAAAATCTAAAGAAACTGCATTGTCCATCATTCTCAGCTGTAAAAAAGAGCAAGTGAATGCTCCAATTCCTTCAAAACTAACAAATGTTATATTTCTAAATCTTTTGTAGGTATTGATTTCAAAATCAGGACGATTGAACTCGATGGCAAGAAAATTAAGCTGCAAATATGGTAGGGGACACCTCAGAGACTACCAATGTTGCTGTATCAAAACCTAATATAACCATCCTCACTTATAGATGTGGTGAGCCCACAACACGGTTGAAGAGCCCCAGATCGGGGAAGATTGCTTTAGAACAGGGATGGTCTTCTTATGACTTGTACATGCTTCAAACCAAATGCCAAATGTTAGCTATTACTTTACATATAATATCTTTGATTTCATATAAACTCAGTATATATAATTAGAAAGTAAAAAAGAGGTAGTTGCAGACAACTGAACAATGAAAAAGAATCCTGGATTAGCCAATCTGCTGTTTTATATAACAGGTAGTCCTTGACTTAACAACCAAAATTGGGGCCAGAATTTGCATTGCTAAGCAAGCCGGTTGTTAAGTGAGTCATGCCTTATTTAATTACCTCAGTGGTTAGACAAATCACTATGGTTGTTACATGAATCACTTGGTTGATAAGTGAATCCAGGTTCTCCCATTGACTTTGCTTGTCAGAAGCTGGCTGGGAAGGTTGCAAATGGCAGACGTGACTGGGATAGTGCAACAGTCGTAAATACATACCAGTTGTCAAGCATCCAAATTTTGACCGTATGACTGCAGGGACACTGCGATAGTCATAAGTGCAAAGAATGGTCATAAGTAACTTTTTTAACACTCACAACCCACTAAACAAATGATAAGTCCATTGTACAGTATTTGTACATAAGTCTACTTGTGCAATATTCCTATAGGCTCCATTGTCCATTAATTTACTGGTTCCCTTTTACTTATCCCACTTCTATGCCTAGAGAGGTCTGCCTCTTCATAGTACAGAGATCATAAGTGAGCAGAAAATCCAATGGCCCAAACAATATCACGTTTCCATCCTGCCCTCATCCTAAGAACACTGGAGCTGAATGATAAGCTCTGATAAGGATGGAGCAGAAATTTGTCTTCCACTTTCTGACGTTAAGGTTGACTCAGCCTTCCATCCTTCTGAGGTTGGTAAAATGAGGACCCAGATTGTTGGGGGCAATATGTTGACTAAACCACTTAGAAAGGACTGTAAAGCACTAAAGCAGTATATAAATCTTAAGTGCTATTGCTATTAAAGATTTATCAAATAGTGGTGTAATTTAAAAGTAGTAGTATTTATAAAGCCCTTGAAACAACATTTTGTCCTATTCTAGGGACACAGCTGGGCAAGAACGATTCCGGACAATCACAACTGCTTATTATAGAGGAGCAATGGTAAGTTCAATTCTCTACAGTACTGATGAGCATTAAGTACCGGTGTACTGCTGTACTCTACAGTACTGATGAGGCTCCCTCAAAGTCTCCAATCTGTTAAGACAGTGGTTCTCAATCTTTTCTTCACCACAGACCCCCTTTAAATATCTTTTGTGGCCACTGACCATGGCCGTGGCCCCTCATGACTTAACTCAACATTTAAATCATATTTCTTTAAGCATTCATAGACACCCCCCCATGATGACATCCTGGCCCCTCAGGAGTCTGCAGACCACAGGTTGACAACCACTGTATTAAAATGTTCCTTCAGTAGAAATGTGGCTGTAGTTAATATTAAAGACTTTGTATCTGTGCTTGCTGGTTTTTTTTGTTCCTTATTGCTTTCCTTCCATCTTTTCTAAATGTTTAGAATTCAACTTACTTTTTCTTTCCTTACCATAGCGTCATTTATTTCCTTTTTTATGTTTCAGCACTGATTCTCTATCCTCTTTTGCATCAGATTTAAATCTCAGAGTTGAATGCTTCCCACACAATTCTCACCTGCCTACCCTCCCTCACCCCCTTCATCACTAGTCAGATCAGTCTCCTGCTTCTTTCCACCAAACTGTTCCTTGGAAATCCTTTCTCAATGCTATCAGCTAAGTTGTATCAGTTATCTCATTTACATTTATATTGTCAAGTTCTTAAAAAATCAAAGACGCATCAGTCTACTTTTCTGTCTCAATTCTTTAGGGCATCATGCTGGTATATGATATTACCAATGAGAAATCTTTTGAAAATATTCAGAACTGGGTCAGAAACATTGAAGAGGTATGTTTTCTGTATTAAAATGTATAAAACCTCTTGTTTTTTTTTAAGTGTCAGATTTTGTGTTATTTCTCACAGGTATTCATAATGCAGGGGGAAGATCCTATATTTTATCTCCTGATATTTGGGAGATAGTAACACTTAAGTAGTAAAGTTTATACTTGACAGCATATTGTTCAAGGCTGTACTTCTTTCATTGACAAATAGGAGGATTGATTAAAACTAATGGGAAAATTCTTTGTCTTTCTAAGACCCCCAAGAGCAGTCATTGCTCTGGGTAGTCAATCCTCCTAAATAGATTTTGGTGACCTGATGACTTTCAAGGGTGTTGAGGTTACAGTGTCTAAAAACTAACCAGTAGAACCATTAATTAATTTGGAATTTTGGAGATATCTGAATATTGCCAGGTTGTTGAAAGCTAGATGGACATATAATCTTTCTTTCCTTAGGGCAGCTTCCTATTAGTTCCTAAACTGGTTGAAGCACTTTCTACCTAATAGTGTTTTTTTGATTGCTGCAGAAAATTGCACAATTGAACATTATTAAAATTTTGCAGTCTAAATAAAATTCAATTCTTATTTAGCATAGCACCACATTCTCTGAGAACTCCAGATCTGATTGTGACAACATTCTCTGTAACTGGATTCCTTTTGAAAATTAGTGGCATGGATGAAATGGGTACATGAGACAAAGAGACGGACTAGTTGGCCTTTAAAATCTCTTATAAGTTTAAAATTATCTAAAATTTGATGACAAAGAAGTTGTCTACACTGGCAATTCTTCCTTAAGCAATGAGAGAATAGTACAAAAATGTCAGCTACGTTTGTGATAATCTCATAAACCAGCTGAAGATATTGTTTTTCTCCTAGCATGCATCTCCAGATGTAGAAAAAATGATCCTTGGAAATAAGTGTGATATAACCCACAAGCGGCAGGTTTCCCGAGAGCAAGGTGAAAAGGTAAAGTTCATCCTAGAATCTAGAAATTCAGAGCATCACATAAAAAGAAGTAAATAATCATCCAACTCTTGTACAGTTAGTCCTCAATTTACAACCACAATTGATCCCAAAAATTCCATTGCTAAGCAAGACAGTTGTTAAGTAATTTTTGTCCTATTTTGCAACCTTTTTTGCCATAGTTAAGTGAACTGCTGCAGTTGTTAAATTAGTAACAAGTTGTTAAATTAATCTGACTTCCCCATTGACTTCGCTTGTGAGAAGGTCACAAAAAGTTATCACAGGCCTTAGGACACTGCAACTGCCATAAATATATGCCAGTTGCCAAGCGTCTGTCTGAATGTTGATCATGTGACCATGGGGATGCTGCAATGGTCTTAAGTGTGAAAAACTATCACTCAAAAACTCTGGATGGTCACTAAACAAATGGTTGTAAGTTGAAGACTATCTGTACTGTGGGTTTTGGATTTTGTCTACTTTTCTTCAAAGGAAATATTTCAGAAGTGGGAGAATAGTATAATTCAGGAGGTTTGGTATTTACCCTGAAGTTGTATTAGATTAACAGAAAACAACAAAAAGTTAGAATAGCCATGCTGGCAGTAAAAAGTCAAATACAATTAATTTTTAATCATACATATATAATTCATAAGCCCTTCTGAAGACTACAGTAGGCTTCAGAAAACTTCAGATATTTCATATAATTTATTTGAGTTAAAAATCCTAATCTATTTTTGTTCTGTGACACAAAGTGAAAAGAGAAAGCTCCTTTCTCTGATACCCTTTGTTCTTAGTCTGGACATTGAACTGAACATGGTGTATGGGTGACCTCCATGGTGAAATCTGAGCCGGTTTGCCACCAGTTTGCTGGCCGCACATGCACAGCATGTGCCAAACGCATGCTGTGCATGCATGCACAGTACACACCAAATGCATGCTGCATGCGCTCACATGCACAGTATGTGCCAAACGCACCCTTTGTGCGGAAAAAGGCTTGGGAAGGTAAGTAGAACAGCGGGAGTGGGAAACAGCTGTGCCGGGCGATTTAGATTCACTAGAAAGCAGGATTTCCTGCTTTCTAGCAATTTTAAATCACGCGGCACAGCTGATCGTTAGAAATACCGGTTCAGAGGAACCAGTAGCTTTTTTTTACTACCAGTTTGCCTGAACCAGTAGTTTTTATCACTACCGGTTTGCCCAAACCAGTGCAAACCGGTAGCATTTCACCACTGCATGGCCTAATTGGAGCACTTTGAGCATTTAGCCAAATACAGGATGTTGAAAGGCAGAAAAAAGCATTATGTTAATGTAGTTGGCCAGCTTGGATGACTGTTTTTCTTTCTTAACCTTTGAGCCCTGAAAGGCCTTTGGCCTTTCTATGTTGTTAGAAATGTAGTCATTGCTACAAATACGGAAACAGTTTCTAGCTCTTGTGAAAGGCAGTTTTAAATTTTAAAAAACCCAGAAACATATTTGACGGTAGTTACTATGCCCACATCAGATTGTGTGTATATAGCCTTTATATTCCCATCATATTCGAATGTTTTGTTTTTTGATAGCAATAGAGAGGGAGATTTTCATGTTAAAATTCTGTTTCATGCAATTAATTTGAGGTCTCTTTTTCTTCAGTTGGCTGTTAGCTTTGGAATTAAATTCATGGAGACCAGTGCAAAGGCAAACATTAATATAGATAATGTAAGTATTGGCTCTTCATCTTGTAAAACCACTCTTGTCCAAATGACAAATGGTTTATCTAGTGC
>JANHZT010002920.1:460022-470283 GCA_032468215.1 Stegonotus admiraltiensis | reverse complement strand
CCTTCCTTCCTTCCTTCCTTCCTTCCTTCCTTCCTTCCTTCCTTCCTTCCTTCCTTCCAAATATATATATATGTGCTTAGATTGAAATATGAGGAATCTATACAGAAGCATAGCATTGCTTGGGTCTGAATATTGCAATGGTTCTCAGCAATCCAGAATTAGCTAGCATGGCCAATGTCAATGTATTTTGGACATTGTAATTCATGATACAGTGTATGTATAAACAAGTGGGCTAACATGATGCCTATTTCCTATTATTTAACTTGATATTTTTATAACAAGAATCTAAGGGGAAAAGTAATTCATTGGGACATAGTACTACTGTACGAGTCATCCTGATTGGTGTAATATGTGTATTTGTGTATAAATGTATATGAGATATAATCATGGATAATTAAAGCAAGAACAACCCACTAGGAAGCTGAGTTTTAATCTATTAATTTGCAAAGTTCTACAACAACACCCACTGAGCATAATGGATGGATTGTGGTGGATCAAAATGGTGGAAGGAGCATTGCAACGCAAGTCCTCTCCCTTTTGTAAGTGTATGCCCATCTTGTCCATCTTGCCAATTTTGATCCTCAACACCCAGATCGATGTCACTGCAGCTCTTTCTTTTCCAGGAGCAACATTTCCTCATTTTTAAGACCTGATGATAGGTCTAAGACAGGGTTGTCAAACTTGGATTTCATTGAGGGCTGCATCAAGATTGTGTTTGACCTCGGAGCGCGGCGGGGGCAGAGGCGTGGCCAGGGTGTGTGGCCAGCTCGACGTCCGTTTTTGACTGCAACAGCTTCCTGCAGTCCACTGCCACTGAAAATGGAGCTTGGGAGGGGGGGAGCTCTATTTTCGCTGGCAGAGGCACTGGCAGGCCAGTCCTTTGCTGTTTCCAGGGCAGCCACACAGGCCTTGAGTTTGACACCCTGGTCTAAGACAATCATAGATAACAGGGGCCAACATGATATCCAGCAAGTGAAAATTCAAAGCAAATGAGGAAATCATATTCAATTTATAGAAAACCGGTATACCTTCCGAGGATAATTTCACTTTGGCCTAAAAGGATGCTTGCTGCTGAGCCCATTTCTGGGACCTTCTATATTCTGCATTCTAGGCAACATTTTGACCTTGTCCCTTCCATGATGGGAAATGACTTTCATCACCTTACTGCAGACCTCACTTCTACGTTAGAAATAAAATCCACCACTGTCAGCAGGCTGTGCTCCACTTCAATACTGACCTTGCTGAGTGCACAATAAAGGGGCAAAACAGATGGGCCTTTATCTCCTGACCTTTCAAGAAAGAGGTTCTACTGACTGAGAGAAATTTTTTTAAAAACCAGCTTCAAATCTTCCAACAGGCCTTCCCAACTTTTGGGAGGAGATGCTTTAGCAAATCAGAGAGGCCACATTGATTCTTTAGTCACATTTGAACAGGGGGCAAGAGCTACACAAAAAGGATTTGTAGTGGGAACAATAGCCTTGAACATAACAAAGTGTTTGTTTTCAAGAGCTTCAAGAAACAACTTTATTTTGGGCATGTGTATTTTTCATGAAGGGGTTTGATACAGTGGTGGGTTGCTCCCGGTTCTGTCCGGTTTTGTAGAACCAGTAGTAAAAGCGGTGGGAGGCTCTGCCCACCCACCTGGATGTCATAATTGACTATCTGTGCATGCGCAGAAGCGGGCGCGAGAGAGAAGAGTGAACCGGTAGTAAAGGTAAGTAGAACCCACTCCTGGTTTCATATTCTAAAACAGCAGAGAGCTAATATGCTATTTAGATGTCCCAGCAAATTATTCTTTCTCCTTTTTTTTCCATTTACCACAACCATCTTTTTATTGTTCAGTAACTGAATTTCACAAAGTGTCCTTGTGTTACTATTTAGATGTAAATTGAGACTGCTTTTTAAAAGATTGCAATTGTGCACACAGATACTGTATTCAGTTCTAAAATCCACTCCTGAGACCACTTCTGGGCCTCAGTACATTTTTAAATAGGAGATGGCTGCATCTTTGAAGGACATACATTCTTTTACAATGTTTGTCTTTCACTCCCACTTCCATCCTTCAAGAAATAACAAAGGCTGTAACAATACAGTCTGAGCTGTTCTAACCAATGGTAAGCCATCCTTTGCTTTCCCAGTTTATTAAATAAACCATAACTTATGTTTAAAGTTATGGTTTATTTATTAAATAAACCATAACTTTTTCGGCACTCTCCAGGCCGAAAAAGATGCCTGGAGAGCGGTTGGAGGACCAGCCTTTCCGAATCTGACTGAACACTGGTGAGGTCTCATATTAGGACCTACCTAGTGGCGATAAGGGTGGCAAAATCTAATTATTTTTCCGCTCTTATTGCGTTGGCAGATAATCACCTGCCCGCCCTGTTTAGGGTAACCCGCTCCCTACTACACTTGGGAGCACGGGAAGACCCCTTGCAGGGTAGGGCTGAGGACTTTGTACAATATCTGCACAACAAAATCGCTCAGATTTGGGAGGGCTTGGACTCCAACTGGGTAAGTGCAGACAGGGTGATGGAGGTTGGTCTTGAGAATGTTGTCTGGGAGGAGTTTGACCTGGTGACTCCCGAGGACATGGACAGGATTCTGGGTAGGCTTAGTGCAGCCATATGTTTATTGGACCCATGTCCCTCCTGGTTGGTACTGGCTTCCCGGGAGGTTACACGAGGCTGGCTCCAGGGGATTATTAATGCTTCTTTGAGTGAGGGTTTCTTCCCCTCTGCCTTGAAAGAGGCGGTGATGAGGCCCCTCCTCAAGAAGCCTTCCCTTGATCCGGCTGTTTTAGCTATTTATTGTCCTGTCTCCAACCTTTGCTTTGTAGCAAAGGTTGTTGGGAGTGTGGTGGTGCAACAGCTCCCCCAGTACCTGGATGAAGCTGTCTATCTAGATCCGTTCCAGTCGGGCTTCAGGCCCAGGTACAGCACGGAAACAGCATTGGTCGCTTTGGTTGATGATCTCTGGAGGGCTCAGGACAGGGGTTGTTCCTCTGTCCTGGTCCTATTAGACCTCTCAGAGGCTTTTGATACCATCGACCATGGTATCATGTTGCACCGGTTGGAGGGGCTGGGGGTAGGGGGCACTGTACTGTGGTAGTTTTCCTCCTTTCTCTCCAACCGGTCGCAGTTTGTGTTGGCAGGGGGGCAGAGGTCGACCTCGAGGTGCCTTGTTTGTGGGGTGCCACAAGGGTCTGTCCTCTCGCCCCTCCTGTTCAACATTTACTGTATGTGAAGCCGCTGGGCAAGATCATCCGTGGTTTTGGGGTGAGGTTCCATCAGTACGCTGATAACACTCAGCTGTACATCTCCACCCCGGACCACTCCAATGATGCCCTTGACGTGATGTCCCAGTGCCTGGAGGCCGTGTGGATCTGGATGGAAAGGAACAGGCTCAGGCTCAATCCGTCCAAGACCGAGTGGCTGTGGCTTTTGGCATCCCGATATAGTCAGCTGATGCCATTGCTGACTATTGGGGGTGAGTCTTTGCCCCCCACGGAGAGGTTTCACAACTTGGGTGTACTCCTGGATGCACGGCTGTCTTTAGAAGACCATTTGACGGCTGTGACCAGGGGGGCTTTTTATCAGGTCTTCCTGATTCGCCAGTTGCATCCCTTTCTGGATCGGGACTCCTTGCCCATGGTCACTCACACCCTCATCACTGCCCGCCTGGACTACTGTAACGGTCTCTACATGGGGCTCCCCTTGAAGAGCACCCAGAGGCTCCAACTGGTCCAGAATGTGGCCACGCAGGTGATTGTGGGAGCGAGGTGGCACTCCCATGTAATACCTATCCTGCACCAGCTGCACTGGCTTCCGGTGGTCTTCTGGGTGTGACTCAAGGTGCTGGTGAACATCTTCAGAGCGCTCCATGGCTTAGGACCTGGATATCTACGAGACTGCCTTCTGCCACCAACAACCTCCCATCGGCCAGTATGCTCCCACAGAGAGGGTCTCCAGGTGCTGTCAGTCAGACAATGTCGACTGGTGACCCCCGGGGGAGAGCCTTCTCTGTGGGGGCACCTGCCCTCTGGAACGAATTACCCCCAGAGATTCATAGGATCCCGGACCTACGCACCTTCCGCCATGCCCTCAAAACTCTTCTATTCCAACAAGCCGGGCTGGCATGACTCTTTTTTAGTCTCTTTTTAATTTTCTGATTATTAACTTAATTTTAATTTTGAAGTCCACAATCGGTTTTTAATTAGTTATGGGCCAAATTGTTTAATTTAGTTTTAAATTGCTTTTAAATTTTCTATCTATGTGTTTTAACTTGGCTGTACACCACCCTGAGACCTTCGGGAGAAGGGCGGTTTATAAATAAAATAAATAAATAAATAAATAAATAAATAAATAAATAACTAATGGCTCATACAATAGCCAAAGCCAAACTACATCACGACTTTGTGGTGTGTGAGAATGTAGAGGATCTGTGGTTCTTTCAGTGTCTTCACCCTACTTTAATTTACAAGGACCCAGCACATGTAATTCCTTGATGTTTGGAAGGGGCTGGGAAGAGACAGATGCATTTGGGGAAGAAGGCACGGGACAGGCTTCTGCTGGGGCATCATCGAAGATCAACAGTCAAGATGGCAGCCATGGCTGCACAATTGAAGGTTTGTCCTTTTTCTTCATGGATCCATGTACAAATAGGGAAAGGTTTTCTGTGCATAGCAGTAACTACCTTCTTGACTTTTTTTGTCAAGAAAAAGCCTGGCTTCTGCTACTGGTTATTAAAGAAACACAACAGTGGCAACAATGGTGAAATTCAAATTCTTTTACTACCAGTTCTGCAGGCGTGGCCTGGTGGGCGTGTCAGGGGAAGGATACTGCAAAATCCCCATTCCCCCCCACACACTCCTGGGGGAAGGATATTGCAATATCTCCATTCCCACCGTACTCTGGGACCAGCCAGAGGTGGTATTTGCCAGTTCTCCAAACTACTCAAAATTTCCGTTACTGGTTCTCCAGAACCTGTCAGAACCTGCTGGATTTCACCCCTTAGTGGCAAGCAGGGAAAGATTGTGATGGTTGCTGAAAATGAGAGAAAGGATGCTTTGGCAGAAAACATTTTTGCAAGAATAGGAATATTACCCTACCTCTATTTTTCAGTTGCAAAATGGTAGTGGTTTTAAAAGAAAAGGTCTGGCTCAGATTAAGTACACATTGGCTGTATTTTCCATGATACGGGGATTTTGTTTGTGTGGTACCTTCAAGTCAGGTTTTTGAGTTCTTGTGACTGCCTGAATAAATCCCTGCAGTTTACTTGGCAAGATTTCAGAAATGGTTTGCCATTGCCTCCTTTCTAGGACTGGGAGAGAATAACTGGACCAAGACAGGCCCAAGATTTGTGCCTAAGATTGGCTTCCACCAAACTGGCTCCCTTCCACCAACTTTACTGTTTTTAAAATACCTATAATTCTGGTCCCTACCATGCTTAATTGAACCATGGTTGACTTAATCCAATGCCTGCACAATATGCTGAATCATAAACCAACCCTATGTCATGGGTTCACATAATATAATATGTTAAAGTGTGGCTGGCTTCCATGTGTCATGCAAACGCAGGTGTTAAGTAGTTAGCACAATTTTGGGAATGAAACTGATCTTGACATCCAATATGGTGTCGAAGTATAAAAGTCATGTTTGCATTCAGTCATCAAACCTGGGCTCCTAAAATCCAGATGACCTCTGGATCATTTGTGTCAAAATGGAAACAAGTCCATTTTGCACTTCTCCATCACACCTACGATTGAAGCTGAAGACAGAGCTTATTCACTGATGATTTGATAGTGGTTTACTGAATCAAGGCTTATTGACTCAATCATTATTAATGGCTTAGTACAATGTACTAAACTCAAGCCAAAATATCATACAATGAGTTACTTACTATAATCATATTAACTCAGTCTTAAGCTCCATGAAGTCCAGATGTTTACACTTTCATTCATATGGATCACTGGGTTTAATGACACCAGATTTTGCTGCTGGAAAACCTAAGCAACCTGTCTTTACTATTATTAGTTTTCATTTATTTTTGTTGCCATCAGGCCTGTAAAAATTTATTCCTTCCACCATAACAGCTAATTTAACTTTGTTGTTCCATGAACAAATAGCCTCTTTCCATTCTCATTGGTTTCCCTATGTTGGATTTTAGAGTTTTTATATCATATAATCTGTTATGCTCATTGTTGTCACTAAAGAATAATAATAGAATTATGACATGTATTTGAATAACATGTTCAGTCTAATTACTTTTCTTCCCGACACTTGCTGATGTATCAAATGATCCAGATTAATCCTCTCTGTATAGATAATGTATCCTGTCAACCCAAACTGCAGAACTGATATTTTAATTCAGAGACTCCATTTCAGCAGCTCACAAGCAAAAAAATTATTTTCAGCTCCCATTTTCCAGCCTTTATGTAAGATATGATGAATCCTATAAGGAATAAAACACTGAGTAAAATCCTTGCATACTGAGGATGTATATACCCACTTCAATCTTTAAATGATTTAAAATCCAATAATCTTCTAACAGGATTAGCTGGACAAGGTACTGAAACATTTACAATTACTCAATGATATGACTCCTGGCTGATCTTTTTCTTCATAAAAGAATGTCATCTTGGGTAAGAATGCTCATTTCTAACTAAATTCTTATTTCTGTACTGCAGGAACTGACTTCTGGTGATCTGGATATTAGACAAGAAGATGTGCATTCTCATTTCTGCTTAGTAATTATTACTTGGGGATCCTGAATGGTGATTGTCAGCCCTGAACGTAAATCAATGAATGGTCTACAGCAGAGGTGTCAAACTCTATTTCATTGAGGGCCATATCAGGGTTGGGTTTGACCTTGGAGGGGCTGAGGTGGGCATGGCCAGCTCGATGTCACTCATGTCGGGGGCGCCCTGTGATGATCTGAGCGCTCTGCCTACAAAAGCAGGCTCCCGAACTCCGTTTTCAGCTGCAATGGCCTTCTGCAACCTTTTGCTAGCGAAAACAGAGCTCGAGGGGGAGGGGGGAGGTCTAAGCACCCCGCAGATCTGGGCCACAGGCCTTGAGTTTGACACCCCTGGTCTACAAGGATAACCAATATAGGAAGTTCAGTGTATCCCAGGCTTGACTTAGACTAAAATAGAGATCAGCAGGTTTATAGAGTTAGATAGGAATTAAGAACCAATGTAGTTTGTTGGCTGTGGTTGAGTATATATTATGAATAAAGCTGTTATGATTTAGCCTAAAGGATAAATCCAGCATTTCACCTGGTTCACATATTGCACTAAACCATGATTTGCTTATGTATAGTTTGTTTAAAAAAACACCATTTGCTGTGTCTCCACAATACATTTAAAACCATTGTGAGAAGATTCATGCATTCCGTCTGTGTTTTTTTCTGGCAGGCTTTACTAAGCCTTGTTTGCTAAGTATCCATTTTTAATCTATCAAATGTGATGAAGTATGATCACCGCGCAAGGTTAAGAATGGCTGAAAACCAATTCAAAGTTGAAATATTAAAGATTCAGGGTTCAGCCTTTCTGTTTTCCAACTTCTGCTGAAAAATATGCTGAATTCGTTGATGCTTCCTGGTTTACCTTTGATAACTTTTGCACTGTTGGTTAATAACCTTGAAAAGCAAAGAAGAGTTATGAACAGAAATAGGAGACTTCAAGAAAAGTCAAGATGGCAGGCATCATCATTTTGCAATCAAAGCTCTACCTCTTTTTTCACACAGAGAGAAGATCTGGTTATAGTAATATTTCCAAGCAATGCTTCATCCTACAAGGATGCTTGGGCAGATTCTTTTTAATACTCCTGTAAAGGTAAAGGTTTTCCCTGTCACATCGTATCTGCTTATGGGACAGTGATCATTCTTCGTTTCCTAACCAAGGGAGACAGCATTGCCCAAAGACAATTCCATAGTCATGTGGCCAACATGATTATATGCTAAGGTGCATGGAAAGCTGTTACCTTTCCACCAAAGTGGTACCTATTTATCTACTCACATTTGTATGCTTTCAAACTGTTAGTTGGGCAGGAGCTAGAACAAGTGACAGGAGCTCATCCAATTGAAGAGTGCTCAGGTCTTGAACCCAGGCTGTCGGTGTCTGCATTTCCTGCGTTGGATGAGGACAGCGCATCTTTTTCCTTCTATCCTGGCCACTTTTTACAGAAGCGTGATTGAGAGTGTTTTAACAAACTACATCACTGTTTGGTTTGGTGGCAGCAGTGCCTCAGATAGAAAGTCCATTCAGAGAGTGGTAAGGACAGCCGAGAAGATTATAGGAAGCTCGCTTCCTGTCATTCAAGATACTGCTTAAAGCTCAAAGCATTGTTAGAGACCCCACACACCCACTTTACCTTCTGTTTCTGTTGCTCCCCTCTGGAAGAAGGTTTCTAAGTATTTCTAGCAGGACTACCTGATTCTCTAACAGCTTTGTTCCCTATGCCATCCGTCTGGTAAACTTGCAAGATTCGTTTTTCTCACCATGTACAGGTATACATCCGAACTAGATTGTGTTATTTCTCTGTGTCATATAATATATGTGGGTATAGGCATAATTTTTATTTATTTATTTAATCATTTTTATGTAATGTATATTAGAGGTGGTAACCCTTTGAGAGCTTTATGCAATGAAATTTCATTTTAATGTATGCCGATTAGTGTACAAAGTGACAATATATTATTCTGTTCTGTTCTGTTCTGTTCTGTTCTGTTCTGTTCTGTTCTGTTCTGTTCTGTTCCCTAATCTAATTTAAATAATTTAATCATCATCATGATCATCATCTAAATTTATGGGCACTCCTCTAATGCCCCAAATTTAGATCAAATCCTACAAGAGCCAAAATGTCCAACCAATATAAGCAAAATAATAATTTAAAAAATATTCAAATCTACATCCTGGAAAATGTGCTCCCTTTGTAAAATGCTGAAGTCTTTTCTGCAAGTGTGCTTGACATTTCTGGAACAATAATTTGGAGCCACAATGATAACATCAAATCAATAGCAATTAGAGTCAACAGATTCTCAAACAGGATCCAAAACATAATGCATAAAAATGGCTTCAAATCAACCTTTAAAAAGAAAGGGATATCTTGTTTTTCAGGCAGTCCTCTGTTAATCTTACCCACACACACCCACCGCCATTATGCAACCTTCCAAAATTGCTGTTATGAGTGATTTTCTTGATTCCAATTAGCCCTGACCTTTTTTGTTACTGATTGCAATTTTTTTTATTACCTATCACTTTGGGGATACATTGATTTCTGTAGGAAAGGCAAAATGAATTAATTCCACTACAACGCTAGAAAGAGGAGAGAATGATGATGTTATGTTGTTTCAGCACATATATTCTAATTGTCCCTTCCCTAACCACCCCAGGCCAAATAATATAGTACAACTGAAGGGTGACATACTCCATAAGCTCCAGTTTCTGTCATGACATCTGAAGATGCTTCTCAGAGCTTACAGGTTGGGGACCCTCTGACATTATTCTTCACATGTCGCCTCATACGGGGCCTATGAACTGGAACAGATAAAATGCCACTTCTCTTACTGATACACAGCCCCTAGACTCGTGTGCATCTTTTAAACATCTCCGAACACTCTTATATGTCGGATGGTGAGCAGTTCTCTGTCTTGAAAACAAAAAGAGTTGGAGCTCAAATTGTTGTTTATAACATTACCTTTGTTTCAACCCATATATTCTAATTATTTCTTGCCTACTCATCCATAGGCAAAGATTATTGTACAATTGAAGAGTGACAGATTCCATAAGCTCCAGTTTCTGCCATGACATCTGAAGATGCTTCTCAGAGGTTACAGGTTGGGGACCCTCTGACATTATTCTTCACATGTCGCCTCATATGGGGCCTATGAACTGGAACAGATAAAATGCTGCTTCTCTTATTGACAAGCAGCCTAGAGTTGTGTCCTCCTTTCAAACACCTCAGGATTTCAGGGCTTGTCGGTGGAGGGAAAAAGCCAATGCTTTAAATGTAAATTTAAATGCAATAAATTAAAACAATATGACCTTCCTTTTTGATATACCCTCATTTTGTATCAAGTGATTCAATTCTGAAGTTACAGGGAAAAAAACCTTGCACCAAAGGACATTTGGTGGAGCCTTGGTGGTACAGTGGACTAAAGTGCTGTTAAGTAGCACTTAGTTGCCAGCTGCCTGCAATTACTGCAAGTTCAAATCTCATCAGGCTCAAGGTTGACTCAGCCTTCCATCCTTCCGAGGTAG